>MU003826.1:0-151525 GCA_010093785.1 Polychaeton citri CBS 116435
TGGCGGTGACTCTGGTGGTGACAATAGCGGCTCTGGCGGCGACAACAGTGGCTCTGGCGGCGACAACAGTGGCTCTGGCGGCGACGACAGTGGCTCTGGTGGTGACTCTGGTGGTGACAATAGCGGCTCTGGCGGCGGCGACAGTGGCTCTGGTGGTGACTCTGGTGACAATAGCGGCTCTGGCGGCGACAACAGTGGCTCTGGCGGCGGCGACAGTGGCTCTGGTGGCGGCGACAGTGACTCTGGCGGTGACAATAGCGGCTCTGGCGGCGATAACAACGGCTCAGATGGCAACGATGATGGGAGCGACAATGGCTCTGGCGATAATGACGGAGGCTCTAATGACTCAGACGACGGCAATAGTGGTAGTGATCCAGATTCCGGCGACTCAGGCTCAGGTAGCTCCGGTGACAACGATGGCAGCGACTCCGGCTCAGCTGGTGGAGGATCAGATGGCGGCAATTCGGGCTCTGGTTCATCCGGCGACGGAAGCTCAGGAGACTCGGGCGATGACAATAAAGATAACGATAATGACGATGATTCAGGCTCAGGCTCCGGCTCCGGCTCCGGTTCTGCTTCTGGTTCTGGCTCTGGCTCTGACAGCAACGGGGAGGCTGACAGTGACGGCTCCAACGGCGGCGACTCGGGCTCGAGCTCTGGTGGTAACAGTGGCTCCAACGGGTCGGGCTCTGACTCTGGAGACTCCAACAGTGATGGCTCGAGCGGAACTGGTTCAGGCTCAAGCCCCGACGGCTCTAATAATGGCGGCTCTGGCAGCAATGGATCCGGGTCTGGGGGTTCTGGTGATGATAGCTCTGGATCAGGAAGCGGATCCAGTGGTTCCGGCTCTGGCTCTGACTCTGGATCGGGCAGTGGCGGGTCTGGTAGCAGCGGCTCCGACGGAGGCAGCTCTGATGGCAGCGGTTCAAGTGATAACAGCTCCGGGTCTAATGGATCAGGCGGTAGCGGTGGCAGCGATAGTGGTTCTGGATCTGGTGGATCTGGCGGCAATGGCTCTGGCAACAGTGTTCCACCAGTTGTTGGGGGTGCAACAATCACTCCAGCTCCGCCTACACCAACCGGCATCATCATTGGTGGTACAACGCTCACACCTGGTCAACAAACCACTATCAGCAACACCCAAGTGTCTGTTGGCAGCAGTGGCGTGGTTGTCATTGGGGGAAGTACCACTACTCTTCAAGCCAATCCAACTCCAGGGTCAGGCGGCTCAATTGTTGTCGGTAGTCAAACCATCAGTGCGGCTCCTGGCACAGTACCCGGAGGTGTGATTGTTGGAGGTCAAACGCTTACACCTGGCCAACTAACAACTATCAGCAACACCCCAGTATCTGTTGGCAGCAGTGGCATGGTTGTCATTGGGGGAAGTACCACTACTCTTCAAGCCAATCCAACTCCAGGGTCAGGTGGCTCAATTGTTGTCGGTAGTCAAACCATCAGTGCGGCTCCTGGCACAGTACCCGGAGGTGTGATTGTTGGAGGTCAAACGCTTACACCTGGCCAACTAACAACTATCAACAACACTCCGGTTTCTGTTGGTTCTGGCAGTGTGGTGATAGCTGGAAGCACAGTGTCGCTATCGACTCCTGGAGCAGCAAGCATACCATTACCCATCGTTGGGGGCTTAACCATCACTTCCGCACCTACTGCTGTTGGGGGTGGCGTCGTCATCGGCGGCCAAACTTTGAAGCCAGGTCAGACGATTGTGATAAATAACACCCCTGTTTCAGTCGGCAGTGGAATTGTCGTGATAGCGGGCAGTACTGTTACCTTGCCTTCTGCCGGCGCTGCTGACCCCATCGCAACAGTAGGCGGTCAGATCATCAGAGGCAGCTTCAACGGAGCTGGAGTGACGATAGACGGCCAGACCTTGAAACCAGGCGAGACAACTGTTATAAATGGCACGCCAATCTCTGTCGGCAGTAATGATGTTGTCATTGCTGGTAGTACCCTACCAATCCCTCAGTCTGGTAGTGGCATCCTCACAACAGTCGGAGGCGAGAGTATAGTAGCGGCACCCGCCGCTTCGCAAGGTGTTGTCATAGATGGTACGACATTGCTACCCGGTCAAGTCACCACAGTTAATGGAACTGTGATCTCAGTGGGTTCTACCGACATCATAGTCGATGGCACAACACTCAGTATCTCTCCAAGCGACCGTCCCACCGCGGCAAACGCTGCGAATGCAATCATCACAGCGGCCCCTTCAGCCGTCATTTACAACGGCTACACACTTACACCAGGCCAGATTGCTACAATCGATGGCATTCCAGTTACTGTTGCCTCCAACGGCGAGTCGTTAATTGCAGGCTCGTACACGATCCCTATTGAAGATCACGATCAGGCTATAGTCACTCTACCAAACGGCGAAGTCATCACTGCCTTTGAGGTAGAAGGCAACAGCAGAACCGCCATTGTCGATGACTCCATCACATTATTAGTCGGAGGCTCAGCCACTGTAATTGACGATCATACCATCAGTCTCGGACCAAATGGCATCGTTGTCGACGGCACCAGCACTGTAACCTTTAGTGATGTTGATATCGCTACCACGGCAATCGATGGATTGGAGACAGGAGCACCAACCACCGCAACGGACAGATTACCTTCTGAGACTGGAAGCGGCGCCAGCGCAGCCACTTCTGCGGACGCTGCAGCTAACATTGGGAGAGCCGGTCTGGGAACTTATGGTCTGGTGTTACTTGTTGGTGCAGCAGTGCTTTAGATAACTGCTTTGATTCTACCAGGTGACGAGGGACGATTAGAACACGATTTGTAGTTAATATATGTACAAATACTCATATTTCCAACCCTAACCCTCAATACGCTCGCTTTCCTCGTCATATCCAATTGCCGTAGACTTGCCAGATTGAGCAAGCTTGAATGTGCTGCAGCAGCTCATCGATAATCAGACTTTATTTCGTTCACTCAGCTTGTTCTTTCATCGTACAGTAATGCTCGCTACCGCCGCTCGCTTTTTTCAAACCCGAGTTCCTACCTTGACTTTCACATCAAC
Organism: Polychaeton citri CBS 116435; assembly: GCA_010093785.1. NCBI lineage: Eukaryota > Fungi > Ascomycota > Dothideomycetes > Capnodiales > Capnodiaceae > Polychaeton > Polychaeton citri. Next base: position 3,035 of record MU003826.1, read on the forward strand.
GCCAGCAAGACGCCTTTTCAGTGGCACAACGCGCCTCCGCAGGCCAGTCGATATGGAGACGGTCGACACCACAGCTCGGCTGCAACAGCTGAGGCAGCTCATGAAGTCGAACAAGATCGATGTGTACAGTAAACCACCCAGCATCCAGCAAGAGCCTTGGTCAGCGAAGAGCATTGACTGACCGATTCTCATCTCTCTTACGTAAAACAGTCGTCCCTTCAGAGGATGCCCACTCAAGTGAATACATAGCTCACACGGACGCTCGGCGAGAGTTCATCTGCGGCTTCACCGGCTCGGCAGGCACAGCGGTGATTTCACTGGATAAGGCAGCATTGGCCACGGATGGCCGTTACTTCAACCAAGCCAGCAAGCAGCTCGACACAAATTGGACGTTGCTGAAGCAGGGGCTGCAGGATGTACCGACATGGCAGGAATGGACGTCTGAGCAGGCCGAAGGGGGGAGGATTGTGGGTGTCGACCCGACAATCATTACTGCGCCAGAAGCAAGAAAACTTGGCGAGAAAATCAAGAAGAAGGGTGGGGGACAGCTAGTGGCTCTGGCACAGAACCTGATCGATGAAGTCTGGGGGAAGGACAAGCCTGCGCGGCCAAACGAGCCGGCCAAGGTGCTTGGGCTGGAATATGCTGGGAAGAAATATCAAGAAAAGGTCAACGACCTCAGGAAAGAGCTAGAGAAGAAGAACGCCAAGGGCTTTGTGGTCAGTATGCTTGATGAGATCGCGTGGCTGTTCAACTTGAGAGGAAATGACATCCCCTACAATCCCGTCTTCTTCTCCTATGCTCTTGTCACGCCCACATCGACAACGCTGTACATCGACGAAAGCAAGTTAGATAGACAGGCGAAAGAGCATCTAGTTGGGGTACAAATCAAGCCTTACGAGGACATCTTTGGTGACATCGTCACGCTTGTAAAGGAAAGCAATGGATCCAGTGCTGCTTCAAATGAGACCAAGCGAAAGTATCTGATCTCTACGAAAACGTCGTGGGCGCTATGGAGAGCTTTGGGTGGTGAAGACAACGTGGAGGAAGTGCGCAGCCCAATTGGCGACGCGAAGTCTATCAAAAACTCGACAGAATTGGAGGGCATGCGACAGTGCCACATCCGGGATGGTGCAGCTCTGACCGAGTTCTTTGCTTGGTTAGAAGACGAGCTTATCAACAAATCGTCAAAACTAGACGAGGTTCAAGCGGCAGACAAGCTCGAGCAGATACGTAGCAAGCATGACAAGTTTGTCGGACTGTCATTTGACACGATTTCTTCGACTGGGCCAAACGCGGCGGTCATTCACTACAAGCCAGAGCCTGGGAACTGCAGCATCATCGATCCCAAAGCTGTCTACCTCTGTGACTCTGGCGCGCAGTATCTTGACGGAACGACCGACACGACAAGGACGTTACATTTCGGCGAACCTACCGAAGCCGAGCGGGAAGCCTACACTCTCGTTTTGAAGGGCAACATTGGGCTAGAAATGGCGAAATTTCCAAAGGGCACGTCAGGCTACGCTCTTGATGCGTTTGCTCGCCACTTCCTCTGGCAGCAAGGGTTGGACTACCGTCACGGAACAGGCCACGGCGTGGGCTCATACCTCAATGTCCATGAAGGGCCAATGGGTATCGGCACACGACCTCAGTATACTGAAGTCCCCCTTGCCGTTGGGAATGTCATCTCAGACGAGCCAGGATACTACGAAGATGGTAGCTTTGGTATTCGAATTGAAAACATCGTGATGGTCAAGGAGGTACAGACGAAGCACAAGTTTGGCGACAAGCCTTTCCTCGGATTTGAACATGTCACAATGACACCACTATGCAGGAAGCTTGTCGATGTGGAACTGTTAAGTAAGGAAGAGAAGGGATGGATAGATTCCTATCACAAGGAGATCCTGCAAAAGACGAGCAAGTTCTTCTCAAATGACGAGAGGACTCGAAGATGGCTGGAGCGGGAATGTGCGCCTTACTGAGCCCATCACTCAAAAGGTTTGGCATGTTGTGCTGCTCCTGTGCATATGTTCTACATATACATCTTTTAAAGGAGCATCGCGGCTCTCACCACCCGTCTTTTTCGTATTCATACATCTTGAAATAGCTATGTCCATTTGCCTCATTGACCATTCACCGTTAGTTCTAGAACTCAGCAAAAGCACTTAGTGCAAAGAGAGCCCCAAAGCTCAGCTTGAAAGCTGCATTTTCTCTCACTGCAGTCTGCACGTCCACGCTCGCGTTGCTAAACCTATTCCGCACGAACCTCTCTATCCGTCCATAGGGTAACGGCTGAATGCCGAGGTAAGATTGGCAGAGCTGTCCGCCGACAATGAGAAGGCCGAGGATTATGGCGAGAGGCTTGCTGAAAGTCGAGACCGCCAGACCAGCCGCCAGACCTATCGCATCACCACCGTTAGCAGACAATCGAAGAGTCCGTTGTAGTGTAGCTTACCGAAGAGACTACCAGCGCTGAATTGCTTTATTGATTTTGGACTAATGAAGTTGCTGGGCTTGGTCGAAGATCTGAACGTAGAGCCATCTGAGCTGAAGGTCCGCTCGCGGGAGATTGGAGCGGGCGTGGGTGCGTCGAGTCGGTAGAGGAAGGGATTGAGTTTCCAGCTCTGCTGCTGTTGTTGGAGAGCGGAGGTGGTGTAATACAGACAACCAGCTGTGCCGGCGAAGGTGCAGAGGAGCAGCGGCGTGCGGGTAAAGAGGCCTGAGGCCATGGCAATCGTAGCTAGTGGTGATTTACGGAAGGCGTGTAGTGCAAATGTTCGCCCTCGATTTTGGGATTGGGAAAGTCAAGCGTGCGTCTTTTGTTACAGGGAAGTTGAAGTACATGCAGAATAAACACATGGCATACAGTAAGCTCAGAGGGACCTTGAAGCATTGACATGACATCATGCCTCGGACGTGACGCGACGCAAGCGAATGGTTTGGCAACGTGTGTATGTTAAGGTAGTTTACCGTTTTGTCATCGCTATGGAGACAATCTAAATAAAAATAAAAAAACTCCATTGTTATTATTAATGCTGGCCTGAAGAACGTCTCACGTTGAGGACAGCGAGCAGATCATGAACGATAGCTTAATACGCCTATTCAGTTACGAACAGTCCTGGTAAACACACTACTGATGTACTGTTAGCCAATTATTAGACTGAATGGAACAGTCTAGTTGGTACATATGTAGCAATGTACGAGCCGCCTTTCACTTTGACCTTTGGCACTCGCCTGCCGTGCTACGCAAGTGCGAACTAGTTTAGCTATCCTGAATGATAGTATTAGCACAAGCTATCTTAGACCTAACACCATTTCTGGAGAGGTTGTCAATATAATGCTGGCCAGGCGTATCATCATATACTGGCATGCATACCGATAAGTGACAAGCTTGGGTCTCTATGGACTTAATCAAGTGAGCCAATGATGAGTAGGAAAACACCGAAGACTTTCGTCGACCGAGACTTGTGGATGTAGGGAACAAAGAAATTCTTGAATCGATCCCGCAGCCAGCTACCACATGAAGGCGAATGCAAAGTAAATGAAACCCATTTGGCCACCAGGTCCAAACAACATGTGACGTGAAACCTCGCAACACTTGAGGCAATAATTTGTTCTAGCTGATGAGGCTGGATATTGATTTGAAGATATAGAGTATTATAGTGATGACTCGCAAAGCCTATGTGCGCCACCCCTTTGGCCCAGCCCAAGTCCCCTTGACCAGAGACTTGTAGTAAACCCATGGGAAGAAGTCCCGTTTAAGATGGTAGAAGAAACGACGAGGCTCGATTTGATCTATGCCAAACCATTTTGCGAATGTCTCCTTAGGTTGTCCGCCATACTTGAATTCAGCGAGAAGCACCTTCCCATACTCGGTCAACAGTGGACAAGAAGTGTATCCATCGTATGTTGCATCGACCTCTTTACCTTCCATGGAGCGAATCAGGTTGCGGACCAGCACTGGTGCTTCAGCGGTAATCGCTGCCGCGGTTTTGGAAGTGGGTAAGCTAGAAGCGTCACCAGCTGACCAGACGTTTTTGTACTTTGTATGACGAGTAGTCTCTTGGTTGACATCAACGAAGCCGGCTGCATTAGCTAGAGCACTGTCTTTGACAAACGCATGAGGTCCCATCTTTGGCACAACATGCATGAAATCGAATCGTTGCTGAGTAAGGCCTTCTTTGTTAGGATGAGCAAAGGAAGCAATGTTGCCATCAATAGCAACTAGATCGTGCTCGAAAAGACCCTCGACGCCTCTCTCGATTCTCAGCTCTTCGAGCTTGGCATTGTACTTCGGCACGCCAAACATGACAGGCAGACCGGTGGCGAATTTGATCTGTACTGGCGACGCTTCAGCTTTGCTTGTATCATATGAACCTGCCTTCCTCCAATGGTCCAATGCTAGCCACATGATCTTCTGAGGACCACCAGCACACTTGACCACGCCGGCTGGCTGCGTGAAGATGGCTGTGCCTTCTCTGAACTTTTTGATTGTCTTGAACACCTTGTCGCAGGAGTCATATCCATAGGTCGAAGAGACAAGAGAGTCTGGATCAGCCAGAGCCTCGGGCAATCCTTTGATGCTGTTGTAACTGATGTTAATTCCGGGCACAACAACCAATTGATCATATTGGATCTTGTCACCATTGCCTAGGGTGACGAAATTATCTTCAGGTGTGAAATTGTTGACCCCACTGGCATAATGCTTCAGCTTAGGGTCGATGAGATCGCCAAGCGATCTTCGAAGTTCTTCTCTAGTTTTAACGCCGCCGCCCACCAAAGTCCAACCGGGTTGATAATCATGGTACCTTGCCGGATCAATGACAGCAATGTCGTCTTGTGCGAAAGTTCCGTTCTTGAGGAGTTGATGGCTGACGGCCAGTCCAGCAGTTCCACCTCCAACAACTACAACTTTATGATTCCGAGCAGAGGCAGCAACGGCTGCTGATTTTCCAAACTTCCGAATGAAAATAGGATTAGTGTTAGAGCGACACCCGAGAGTACTGCGCACCAGTGGTGCGCCAGTACGAAGCATCACGAAGATACCAATCGGACGCAAGATTGATACGAGCTGTGAGTCCCGTCAATCAGAACTACCTCATCAAAGGTCGATCCGAAGCCACAAGATCAATAGTCTCTCATCTCTCAGGACTCTAAACACTGTCCGCAAGCAGATAAGACTGGTTGTTGCAAGGAATTCATGCTAATGTCTTGGCATGCATTAGTACTGTCGATGCGCGTTATCCAGTTCGGTCTCTGGGGTCGACAAATCATGCTAATTATTAGTAGCCTCTTGGTCCCCGCTTCAAACGCGATTTCTAGCGATTACATACGCTGTGATATCATGCAAGTGAAAGACATAGCGACCAATGTCATTCTGGACACTGGCCTCTGTCGGTATCGCTTTGGTCTTGCTTATTAATGTTCGACGGGGAGGTAAGATAGATTGGATATTGCCTGCACCAACACCATTTTTTCAAAGTGAGCTTATAGGTCACATAGATAGCCACAACTCTATAATGGCTAGTGGTGGCTTATGGGACAGGAAGGTCAGCTAGCCACTCTTCGGAGAGGCCGTTGCAGTACAAAAACATACCAATTGTCCACATACCAAAGGGCAAAAATGTCAAAGTGCCAAGATCGATTATGTTAGGCGATGGACCAGCTATTCATGTGCGAACTCAAACTCACAATTTCAATTGAATGAATACCATCGCTGCAATTGCAACAGCCGTGATAGGTTTTCAAACATATCAACTTCAGCTGATAGACTTGAATTCTAAATCGTGCCACGAGTTGTCAAGCCAGCCTTATATGGCCCTGCGCCTCCTCAGCTCTGGGAAAGACATGAGATACAGGGGATTTGATATTCAGCTGATGCACAGCAATACAGCTATTAATCTGAAAGATGCAGCAAAACGTAGAATGTCTTCACTCCTACTACCGACGGATCTTCTACGTCGACATACCTCCAGACGATTGTTATCCTTATTACCATGGTTGGCGTCGCTGGGCGAAGCAAAGGCTGTTACACTTGCAAGAAGCGACGGATCAAATGCGGTAAGCTTCGTCCATGTCGTGTTCTTATGGTATCGAGAGCATCTTTGCTAATATCAGCCAATACATTAGACGAGGACAAGCCAGAGTGTGCGCGCTGCTTGAAAGCCGGCTATAAATGTGCAGGTAAGAGCAAATATGGCACCTGGCTGAGTATCGCTTCTCATGAATGTCAAAGGGTATGCGAAAGAGCTAGTTATACGACAATCGGTTTTTGCTAGTCAGGAGCGTTGCTCCAATTCTGCCAGGAACAGCCACAAGGTAACGCAGAACGAACAAGAAGCGCGCGAAATACCTTCGTCGTTAAGTCTCGTTGCTTTCAAGGAGAGCATACAACATGCATACTTGTTTGACAACTTTGTATGGTCCTCGTATGGCTTTCCATGGCTACAAATGTCGGCTGAAGGCAAGTTTGGGCCACTACCAAAGCTAGCATGTGCGGGGTTTGCCCAGTCCACGTTTGGTCGACACCACTGGCAACGAGATCTGGAGTTGGACGGCTCAGTCCAGAATAGTCGAGCAGTGATTGCGCTTCGTGGGGCATTGAGTCAAAGCACCAACCCTGCTTTCGCAAGTCTGTTGGTACCGGTCCTCATACTGTTGTTGCACTCATCCTCAACGTCAAATAGGATGGAGAGTCAAAGCCACTTGATAGGTCTGTCTACTGTACTGCAGCACTGTGGTCCTGAGGCTTTCCAGCAGCCGCTGCTCCAGATGGCGTTCTCAAGCTGCCGAGCAACATTGACAACTGTCGGCCTGCTCCAGAAGAAGCGGCTGTTCTTGGAACAAGAAAGATGGCGAAAGTTACCATGGCTTGAGGAGAAAAGCGCTCAGGACCAGCTTGTCGATATTCTCGTTATGTTGCCAGGGTTTCTTGAGGACAAGCAAGCATTGGCGTCAGGCGTTGTCGGTCGAAAATCGCAAGCGTTAGTCGCCAAGATCATGCACGAATTGAGTTCTTTATTTTACTGGCGTTGGAGATGGGGAGCGCAGCATACGGCAGCCGCCTGCGACCTCGAGCGGAATGTTGACTACGGTCTTGAACCGACAATCTTACCACGCCTACTCCACTTTGCATCCTTCGCGCGCGCAAGTGAGGTCTCGTTGTACAATGCGGTTCTAATATGCTTGCTTGATCTGTTGTACTCGCTGCAGGATTGCCAAGCCGTTGCTGCGAGTGTAATGGCTATTGCGCAGGAGACAAGACCGGCAACATCGCAGACATGGAGTCGGACGCTTCAGTTGCCTGACACTTCGGGAACCTTAAGAGGGCCATCACTTGAGATCATCCGTGCTTTTGAGTACCAACTGTGTAAAGCTCAAAACTGTCGTGAGTCATCTCTGTTCTGGCTTTTTCCAATAGGTATCGCAAGTCAGGTAATGCGGCATGATGCTGGTGTTTCGGCTTGGGTTCAACATATGCTGAACATCTCCAGTATCACACGAGGCTACGGAGGCAGAGGCAATGCATTTGGCTTTGGGTTCTATGAATTGTTTAAAGTTGGGTAGATGTAATATAGTTTGCCAATGGCAAGAAGCATTCGCGATACGTGTGTGCCTATCCAGCTCCGAGGAGAGCAGAAGTAAGGCGTCCCATATTCTGTACAACCGAACAATGTCGGTGTATCAAATATCAGTTCAGCGGCAGTGCTTGTGTTTACTTGTATCCAGATTAGAGAGCAAGGTCTGATTCGAACGTCAGGGTATGCATCTCGAGGAATGCCCCCAAAAGCGGAATGGTCTATTTGGACCACAGCCTGATGCTTGGCACAGCTGTAAGGCCTCCTGACTGCTGATACTGCTGGCATCGCTTCAAGGAAAATGTCATAGCTGCACATGGAGTGATCAAACATGCTATTCTGTGTCATACGATCTCGCATCTTGATACCGCTTTGTCCATCAACTCAACCTTTAGGGTATTAATGCTCAGCATGGCTCAGTCAGATTCCACGGCGGCACCGAGATATAGGAGCTTGAGGGAGACTATAAGACGTCTCAGTCTTGCAGGTCTACAGTTGAGGACATAGTATAGAAAACAAACATCTATCTAGCAAGAACGACAACACTAAGCCAAACTTCACCCCAATTTCCCACAATGTTTAATACGTCTAACACTCATCTAGCGGTCGCCATATTGTGTGGCCTAGGCTGGTCATCCGTCAGTTGCTCTAGCTATCAGCCAAACGGTGCTACGGTTGGCTTGACCCAGCCTTATTACCCTCCCAATGCTGAATGTTTGGACTACAATATTCCCGTCTCGATTTCATCCGAGAATTTTGTTTTCAACTTTGCTCGTTGGACTGACGACTATGGTCTGGAGGACTTTGTGTCTCTTGCTACAACACGACCAAGCGCTGGGTTTCCAGGCGTGATCAACGGCATGAAGACAGAAAATGCCACTTACATCATTGCCGCCACCTTTTGTACTCCAAAGACACCTCGAGGCGATGGCAAAGAGAAGAATATCGTCATAGCCACTCATGGCATTGGCCCAGCTCGCGAACACTGGAACTCACCTTTCAAGCCCGATGAGTATAATTTCGTCCAGTATGCTATCGATCGTGGATACTCTGTCTTTTTTTACGACAGGCTCGGGTGTGGATTCTCTGATTTGTGAGTCTTCTCAGTCTTTGCATGAACAAGTCGTCTCTTGAGCTAAGCAAACGATGACAGCATCTCCGGCTTCGACATACAGCGTTCCCATCACTCATCTGTTTTGCGTGAACTTGCCGCCCTTGTTCGCAGTGGACAATATACTGGGAGTGTTGGCCAGCCTGACAAACTTACCCTGATGGGCTTTTCGTTCGGCTCTTACATTACGCATTTCACCATTGCTGACACGCCTGGAATCACAGACGCGGTGGTTCTCACTGGAATTGGGCTCAACAGCACGGGTGTGGATGGAAACGGCTTGCTTCGATCTTTCGTCCCCCGAGTTGCTGCCGGCCAAGATCCGGAACGCTTTGGTCATCTAGATGATGGCTATGTCACGTGGGTCGATGAAAGTGCCCAGAATTTGAAGTGAGTTTACCTCCTAGCTCGTGTTGAACCATGGCCAGTAGCTGATCGAGAATCAATCAGCTACTTCAAATACCCGTTCTATGATCCGGACGTAGCTCAATTCTCGGACAAGGCTAAGCAGGCCTTCAGTATCGGCGAATTCCTGACCTTTCCTGTGGGCAACTACGACACCAGCAACTTCACTGGCGCTGCACTGGTAAGTCTACCCGACCTGAATCTCTCACTGGTAGAAACTGACCACCTCAAAGACGATTACTGGCGAGTACGATTATATTGTCTGCGATGGTTATTGCCCTGGCATCTACGAAGAGCCAGCCGAAACCTATTACCGCAACGCAAAAGTACTCGAACGTCATATCCATCCTGACTCGAGCCATCATATCAACTTCCACCATAATGCGACAGGCGCTTTTGATGTTATCATTACCTTCCTCGACAATAGCCTCTGATCGGTCGCTAGTGCAACGTTCCGCATTGTGTCCCGTGGAACGCGCGCTGGTGGGTGCGACAGAGGCATGTGTTCGAATGGTTTTGTTGCTGAAGTTTCCTGTTTGTTGTGGATGAGACAGTTGAGAGGGTATGCGAAGCGGGTTTAGATGTTGTATTTCAAAATAGATCTTGTCTTGTATTTGCTCAAGACTGTTCCATCGTTGTCTGGTGTGCCGAGTTACAGTAGTGGAGAAGCCGTCATTTCGAAGTAGCAAAAAGCCACTCAGTCTCATAGTTAGAGGGTTTGGAGGCAGGTAAGGGCATGTAAGAGCATCCGTCTGGTAGTAGGCTTAGGCATGACTTGATTGTCGGTCGGCAGGTTTCGGTGAAACCCTTGCTTCCCAGCAGTGTAGCATCTTATCAAGCAGCCTTCTTGACATCAGGCATACTATTTCCTTCCACGAAGATGCTTCGAACAACACGACGGGAAAAAGAACAGGTAAAGTTAGCACATGATACACATGATCTACATCTGTAATACAATATATAAAGTCAAAGAGAGCTCTTTTGTAACTCCAACCTCAAGCAGGAAAGCTCCGCTTCCTCTAGTGGGTTCCTAATGAAGTGTGTCCTGCCACCACTTCCAGAATAATATATCCCTGTGAGAAGCTATTCATAAAACGATGCTCAGCAAAGCAATTGAAATGTAACAGTCGAGAGAAAGGAAAGGAAGCCCCCAACCCCAGTCATTCACGCCTAGCGATCAAGTGCCACGGAACAAGAACTGCATATCTTCCGGCGTCAGCTTGTCCATCGAGCTCTTATCGCCCTCGATCGTGCTATTAATGAGATTGGCCTTCTTCTCCTGGAGGGCGATGATCCTGCTCTCGATGGAGTCCTCGACGCAGAGGCGCGTGATGACGCAAGGCCTGGTCTGCCCGATACGGTGGCAACGGTCGGCAGACTGCCATTCCGCGGCAGGGTTCCACCATGGGTCAATGATGAAGACTCGCGAGGCCTCGGTCAGGTTCAGAGCGACACCACCGGCTTTCAGTGAGACGAGGAAGACCTCGACGTTAGCGTTGGTCATGAAGTAGTCGATGCTACGCTGGCGCTGGATCGGCGTCATCGAGCCGTCGAGCAAGACCGTGTTGAAGCCCGCGCGGCGCAGACGCCACTCGATGAGCGCCAACATCGAGGAGAACTGTGAGAAGACTATCGACTTGAGGGTCTGCTTCTTGCTGCGAAGCTTGTAGAGTTCGTAGACGAGGGCTTCGATTTTGGTGCTGGAATGCCAGTCCTCCATCTTGATGCGGTTGATGATGCTGTTCTTCTTGACAGCTTCCTCGTCTTGCTCGATCTCTGGCTGGTCCAAGTCGATTGCCAAAGGAATATGGCACCGAGGGCAATCTGCGTCACCACCATTGTTGTCTTCAACAGACTTTATGTATGTCTTGACGCAGGATCTGCAAAACTCGTGTTTGCACTTGCTGCGAATCCCATCTTCTGCCGTTTCATCACAGATCTCGCAGATCAAGACGTTCTGCCCTAGAGCGCTCTTCTTGCGTAGAATGAGATCAGGATGGTCTGCGGCTTGCCTCATCATCGTAATCAGGGAAAAGACGCTGGATCGAGTTAGCTTTTGATCAGTTGGGGAAGTTGAAGCTGAATCTTGTCATAGTGTGTGTGTGGGTGTGGGAAAGTAGGCTAGGGATTGATGGTTGACTCGCGGAATGCCGAAAAAGCATCCATCGGTCGGCGATCAATCAAGAGAGGATTTGGGAGAAGGTGGACACTTACTTGGCAACCTCATTAAGAAGCACACCCCTGGCAACGTAAGAATCGAACTGTCGAGTGGTCCGAGTCATGACACTCCTGTTAAAGTCACGCTCCTGCATGCTGAAGAACTGGCTGTCGATGACCACCTCCTTCATCGGCAGCTCCATCGAGCTGACATAGTCCTTCTTGACACGCCTGAGCATGATCCTGGCCGTCATCATGTGCAGCTTATCCATAGCCGCAGACCTCGCTTCAGGGTCATCCGACTGGGTGAGCGGGTTAAGCAACTCCTGGTTGAAGACCGACACGTGCTCCATACCGTTGTGCTTACAGATCTTGCAGATGTGGTGCTCGTCGAGGTTCCAGTGCAGCAGCGAACACGGACACCTCTTGCAGAAGTAATCCGCAAAAGGCCTGACTTCAAGAAAGCGCAGCAGAGAGAAGAACTCGCCGATGCGGTTCTGGACAGGGGTGCCGGAGAGACACCACTTGTAGGTGGCGGTGAGTGCGAAGGCTGCCTTGGCGACGCCTGTGGTGCGCTGCTTGATGCAGTGGGCCTCGTCGAGGATGACGCGGTGGAAGTGGATGGCGTGGATTGGAGAGTCCTCCTTGATGAGATCCTCACCACGGCTCCAGCCTTTCTCCTGCTTGCGGTAGAGGGACTCGAGGCTGTTGTAGGAGATCATGATGACGTCGTACTTCTTGAGATCCTTGACAGTCATTTGCTTGACCTTGGTGTTCTGGCCGTGGTAGACGAGGACTTGCAGCTTGCCATTGGTGTACTCGCCAATCTCCGTAGACCATTGCATGAGGGCGACAGGAGGGACGACGACAAGGGAAGGGGCCTTTTGGGGGTAGTCTGACATGATGAGGGAGACGGCTTGGATCGTCTTGCCCATGCCCATCTCATCACCAAGCAATCCGCCTTTGTATTGTGACTGCTCCTGCTTCATCATCCAATCCAGACCCTCAAGCTGGAATGACTTGAGCTTGCGAGTGATGGTATCTGGCTGCTGGGCAGGGACAGGTTGTATGACAGGGATCTCACTAAGATCAGTCCACAAAGTCTTGATTTCTGGATGCGATGCTTCCAGCTTCCGCCTCTCACGCAGCCTTCTCAGACTCAACCCACTGGGCTCGAAGTTATCAAGATCCTCTGCATTCTCCTGCTCGGTATTTCCTGGGTTGCGTGTACGCCGGGGACGAGCACGACCGCGTCTACCTCTCCCAGCTGCGGCTGAACGTGCTGCGTTGGTTGTAGCCCTACGTCTAGCCGGTACAGCAGGCTGGCCATCCTCTGAGCCAGCATCTGTGCTGACAGCCTCGCTTTCGGAATCATCCAGTTGAAAGGGATTGTCCTTGGCCTCAGCTTCGTCGCTAAGGAGCTCAGCTCCAGACTCATCACTGTCCTCAATCCTGATCTTGCGAATCTGTCTGATCGACTTGCGAGCACTGCTGGAAGCCTTTCGGACCGGCTTACCTCCAAGTTTCTGTGCGGCCTTGCCCTTTCCACGTGCGGTAGCCACCTGCTTGCGAATGGGCTCTGATATTTCCGACTCGACAGAACTGAGTTCACTGAGTTCGCTAAGCTCGCTCTCCTCGTCTTCTGACTCGTGAACCTTGAGAGCTGGCGTCTTCTGGCGCTTGTTCGGCTTTTCTTCTTTCTCATACTCCTCCTGCTGAAGTTGTCGAGCAAGGGCCTCGTCATCGTCATCAACCATCACCCCACCGCCACCACCAGCAGTAGCTGCACCATTAGAGCCACTCGCCATGTTCAGGACATTGTCACCGAGTCCGCTCCTCTTTCTCTTGCTACCAACACCTCTAACAGAAGTAGCAGGAGTGGTACCGGGGGTCTCGTACTCCTCCGAGTCTCTCACAGAAGCGTTCCCAGACGTATCGGTGGACGAGTTCGAAGGGCTCGCACCTTTCGATGAGGAAGCAACAGGTTTGGGGGGTGGCAGCGGAGCCATCTTGGGTATGGTGACGGACCGGACTGTCCTCCTCGTCGTGCGGGGTGCCACTGTGATTTCGTCGTCGCTTTCGCTGTTGCCAATTTCGCTGATGTCACTATCACTGTCGTTTATATGTGATACTATGGTGGCATTGCGGGAGGAAGGCTGTCTCCCTCTCAAACTTTGCCTAGCAGTCGGAGTATCTGCAGCAGCTGCTGCACCGTCAGCGCTGTAAATCCCATTCAAGCCCAATATGAGAAGGGAAGTCGCATCCATCCATACCGTTGCGATTGCGGGTAGCGACCGATCTGTCGGTTGCGCGAGCCATGACTGCCTTGCGAGTGTGGTTTTCCGCGATGGGACAGCAAACCAGCAGTGAGCGCAAACGGAAAAAAGACGATGCTGATGCAGGAACGATAGTAGTCTAGTCTTGATGTTGCGTCGACTGGGAAAAAAGGAATTGTAGATGCGAAGATGGAGGTGGCAAATGGAGCATTGCACGTCCCACCCCCTGCCCATGAGTCCTCGATACAGCCGATTAGATAAAGTCACCCTTCCATCGCAAACTTTGCCTAGGCCCCCGCGTTTCAGATCGCGTAAGTTTCGCGCCCCTTTCCCGCCCTGCTTAATGATTGCCTGTTTGGGCGTACAATCAGGCAACGCTACTCAGGGGGTGGTTCTGACGTATGTCATCGTTGTATGTCTCATAGACCGAAACCCGATATATACGTTCGATGATAGGTGTTGCCATTTGGTATGGAAATTCACACTTGGGCTATGATCTATATCCTAAGATCTGTCGAACACATGCGTACTATCGTCTGACACACCAGCTACTCTCGCGAAGAAGATAGCACCACGCACACCCTCCCTATCCAAACACCAAACTCATCAGTCCGTCCCGTAGCTGCTCATTCCCTGCAATGCCGGATCGCCATATCACCACACATACATACATTAAGATCCTCACCCGGCAATTCAGATTCCTGATGCACGAGTAAGCGCCTGCCTGAATCGAGATATGTACTCTCTGCGTATCCAACCCCCTCCTGATGCCATTCTGTTCCACCACAGCCCAGTATACCAACGCAGACACGCGTCAGACATGTGTCAAGCACACAATGTCCTCTCCCTCCCTTCCTCACTCGCTGAAGAACCCTCCGGGTAGAACTCCAAATCTCAATCCCATTCCACTCCCTCATCCAAGACAAGAGGAGGACACACACGCCTTGTACTCCCACCCATGACAGCTCAGAAATCAAAGCAACCAGTCTCCCATCGCAAGACGATGAACAACACCAAATGTTCCCTTTCAATCTCTCCTCTGCTTCAGGAGAACACAGCGCCCTCCGCCCACCCCCGCCTCACACGCCGTTGCGTCACTCCACGTGCAGGACACGCTGCTGCACGACCAGGTGGTGTTCCCACAAAAACGGCCAGAGGGGCGCGCAGAGGATGCCCGGGGGTATTTCTACCTGATCGCGCTCGCTGCTACTACTTTTGCTTACCCTTCCTTAACCGCAGTAAGTGAAGCACTTGTAGAGGATATGAGGGGGTGCAACACGTTCCCCACCAGATGGTCGAGGGACTAAAAGCATGGGAGAGATGAGAGGGATAGGACGGGACGGTTGAGAGCTGATCAAATCTGCATAGCGGCACTATCCTAATCTTGTCCCCCATCATTCAAAGGCAAAAAGAGAAAACAACTCATTGACCGTATCGCCTCCCTAGCCTTAGCAATCGCAGTAGTAGTCAGTACACTAATCAAACCAAACCAAAATCATCAAGAAACCAGAATAATCATAAAATCAAAAAAAAAAAGGCCGTAAAACATCATTCGTCCTACCCAAATCCCTCCCGTCTTTCTCCTCGGTAAAACAAAACAAAAAGCAAAGCAGCGTCAACGCAGACGCGAGGTTCGGAATATCATGTCATACCACCCATCAGAGGAGCAGAAGCCGTTGGAGCTGTGTCCATTTCGTACCCATATTGCGCCGTTGAATAAGAGACAGGAAAGGACAAAAAAAAAGGAGGTTGTGGAGACGCCATTGTCAGGGTTGACCGGTGGCCTGCTGCCGACGCACGCACGCGGAACCACATATCCTGCGCTGTTCAAGAGGTCGTGATGATCGGGTGTCCGTCATCGTAAATCGTTGTAGTCCAGGTGGTGGTTGATGTGGAGATGGGGCCGTCTGTCTTGTCCTCGAGTTGCTTCGTCTTGCAAACGCAACGACAGACTGACCCGGTTTTAAGAACTCCTTTCCACTACCTTCTCAGTGGGAGTCATTACGCATTGTCCGTCTCGTAACTGATCGTTTCTTGTTCGTCAAAATGATTTTCAAGAAGTGACATCGCTCTTCATGACCGGCATCTACCACCGGCTCGTGACGCTTCTCGCCATCGGCGGACGGCCTCCTGGGGCAGTTGCACTCCTCTTGACTGGACTGCCAGTCGAACGGTCAGGAGCTGGGATCTGCACTTGAGGTTGTCCAAAGCTGCCGA
This sequence comes from Polychaeton citri CBS 116435, assembly GCA_010093785.1. NCBI lineage: Eukaryota > Fungi > Ascomycota > Dothideomycetes > Capnodiales > Capnodiaceae > Polychaeton > Polychaeton citri. The sequence goes on from MU003826.1 coordinate 18,778, forward strand.
TCTTGCCAAAGTCTTGGAAGATGTCTATGCCCTCCTCAGACGCATCACTTGGGAGCTCGACTCCAAAGAGCTGCGCGGTCTCGTCCTTTGACAAGCTGCGGTCGGGTTGTAGGTTCTCATCTTGGAACCAATCGAGGTCGGCGCCTAATGATGGCTGGCTGTGCGATGGCTTGTGCATCTGCTTCAGTGGCGATCCCAGGTGGGCTGGCGATCGGAGGGATGGCGTGCCCTGCGCCGTCTTCTGGAGAAATGGGGAGAATGAGAAGGGAATCTCATTGTTGCCGCCGGGCAGGGTAGCCGGCACTGAGCTGACGTTGCTTCTCGAGTTGCCGGTGACATCGGCGAGAATGCCGGAAGACGTCGCCGCACGTGCAAGCGAGGGTCTGCGTGCTGTGCGTTTCTCTGGCGAGCCGCGCGCCGTGAGGTCTTCCTCGGGAGCATCGATGAAGACATCGAACAGCTTGTGACTCGTGCCGGGTGTGTCTGCCTTCCATGGGGTCTGCTTGAACTTGTACGGTGACAGGAAAGGGGTGAGTCCTGCAAGCATGTTGTCGTCAACCGATAGGCCAAAGCCAGGGCTCCAATTGCTGTGGCTCTCGGCAGCTGGCATCGGGCTGAATGTCTTGACAGGTGAAGCGAGTAACGCCTTGAGGCGGTCGCGATGGTTGCGCAAGTTCGTGTTGGGGGAGACGGACGCCGGTGGCTTCTGAGGACGCTTGAAGACTACGGCGGGGGTAAGAGGGCTCTCGTCCTTGAGCGGAGACAACTGCTGACGTTGCTGGGATGGGTGCCTCTTGTCTTTGCTCGGGCTGTCAAAAGACGAACTGCGAATGCGAGCAATCTCAGCCTCGGCACGGCCTTTCCTTATGCGAGGTCTGCCAATGTCAGCTTCCGAGGTCAGGACGTGGGCAGCATTGCGAGCGGCAGACGACTCGATCGACGACCAGTAACCGCTGTCGTTGAGACCTTGGAACTTGCGTTGGCGCCCGCCGGAGCGGCTAGCATGTGTGAATCTCGGCACAGGTGGAGGTGTCGCCTTGCGCTCCATCTGTGGTGGCGAAGATCCCATCTCTGGAGGAGGCGATGATCGCAGGTGGGCAGGGGGTGGGGCCATCGATAGAGGTGCGTTCTCTCTAGTATCGCCGGCGTCTTCCTCGTGCATCGCAGGATCAGAGCCGGGGATGGTACCGTCGGAAGAGAAGGCAGGCTCTTCTGGAAATTTGGCGGAATCTATTCCCCTCGAGTCCGACCTCCTATGCGAGTTTGGCGCAAGTGTGAAACGGCCAATCGCTGGAGCATTGACCGAACGCAGTGGACCAACATCACCGGGCAGGCCGTGGATATACTGGGAGCCATCGGGATTCGTGATGCGTCGGACCTGGTTCTTCTTGTCGACGAGGAAGGTGCGCTCCTGGCCAGGCTTGATAGCCCAGTAGTTGCCCTTGCCAGGATCGTCCTTGGGCCTCTCCTGCTTGATGAAGTTCTTGTTCAAGCTGAGGTTGTGGCGGATGCTGTTCTGCCACCCGCTCTCGGCGACACGATAGAATGCGTAGCTGTCCGAGATCCACTTGTATATCGACGCCAGGGTAAGCCGACGGTTTGGAGCCCTGAGGATGGCCATGCCGATCAGGGTGGCATAGCTGTGGGGTGGCTTCGTGCCATCGTCGACGACGACTGGCATTTCCGTAGGATCAGGCAGGTCAAATGTCTCCTGCTCCTCGAACTTGGGCTTCTTGAGGCCGTTCCTGTCGCGTGCATGGCCGGGGTCCATGGGCATACGCTTGCCAGGAGCCTTGAAGCCATAGTCAGGGCCTGGATACGGGAGGGGGGCCAATGCCGGGTACGAGGAGCTGTCAAAGCTCCCGTCAAACTGCTGCACCCCAGAGAACTGGCTCGAGAGCGGCGCGGTCTCAGGGCGTGGGAGAGGAGACGGGCCTGAGTAGAAAGGATTGTGTTTCCGAGGCGATTCGGTGTCGAAGTTGAGTCTGCGTGGAGGTGGGAGGTCGATGTCCCTGATGTTCTGGGCGCTTAAGGGACGCGGGGGAGAGCTGTTGGTCTTTGTAGGCGACGAGCCTCTCTTGGTTGAAGGGGTTGGGTTGAACGTGATGTTCTGCTTGTTTGACGCGTCGCAGAGCGGGTTGAGCATCTCGAGGAGTCTTGCGTCGACGTCCTGGGCGGTGGGCATGGCGAATGACGCGTCCGGGTCCTGGTATATCTCCACCATCTGGGACCGACGCGTCGACGACATGGTCGAGGGCGACATGATGGGGGTTGAGACAGCCAGAGCGGGTTCTCTTGAGCGGTCTACGCGTCGTTCAAGGTGTCCTCCCGCCTGTAGGTCGTGGCTGTTGGCGTTGGTGGTGGTGGTGGTGGTGGTGGAGGATACAGTGGTCGCTCTCTATCTCGCGAGCGGTGGTGAAAGGAAGTGGGAATTGGCGGAGATGGTCGGTGCACGCGTCGTTCGGGCTTTTTCCAGGCGGGAAGCCAATGGCGCTTGGAAACGAGCGTCAGGCGGCTAGTGGGATTGAGGGTGGGAAGCCAGCGCTGGAAAAAGCCACCCTATGAGCGGAAACCCGTGTCAGCGATGGCAGAGGTTGGAAAGGAATGATCCGAATTTGTCTGAATTGAAGAAGAAAAACGCAGGGGGATAAAGAGAATGGCCGTCATGAGGAATGCAGTTGAATTTGCGCTGCAGGCTCCTGGCCTGACAATATTGCGCACAGAGCAAGCGCTGGCCAGGCAAGATCTTGGGTAGCAAGGCAGAAGCAGGGGGGAACGACCGATGCTCGATGTGGAGGGAAACGCTGATGCATCCCAGATCCAACGGGACTCACCTTTCGAGTAGTAGGACGGTCGTGTTGAGTCAACGTCCTCCTCGACAATCCAGAGAGTCGAATGTTGTCAAGGGTGCAGGATGTGAGTAAACAATGTTTCCACAACAGAAGGGTAGAGGCGGAAAACAAAAGCAGCAGAGAGCTGTAGCTAGCTATAGCTTGCAGCCTACAGTGCCTACAGTGCTACAAGTGGATAGGTAGCAGCAAGTGCAGTACCGTATCTCGCTATTGGGGAAGAAGAGGGGAGGTGAACGGGGGGGGGGGGGGGGAGCTGTCGGGTATGTGTGTCTTGCATAGAGAGTAATTTAGTAGGTGGATGGGTGGGTGGATGGATGGATGGACAAGACTGGTGGGTAGGTAGGTGGTAGGCAATCAGCAATATCCGGCAAGGCACACTGAGGCACACCTGAGAACAGGGCCTGAGGCCTGTCGCTCTCACATGGCCACCAAGACCTCCCAAGATGCCGACACCGAGACCCAGGTCATATTCCACCACTCTCTGCTGCAGGGATGGCAACAGGTGGGACGGCGGGATGCGAGGCACGGCACGGCACGGCACGGCACGGCACAGCGCATTACAGTGGTTACAGCAAGTCACGGCATCAGTATCAGGTATCCAGGCACAGCATGGCATGGGAGAGAGGGAGAGAGAGAGAGAGAGAGCAGAAGCGGGGTATACTGTATAATTAAATTGTCCTGTACAGTGCAGCATGCGCCTCAAAGGGACACGGAACAAGGGACAAGGGACGAGGAACAAGGAGCACACTGTACGGTACGGCAAACCCAGAGCCCCAGTGCTGCTGTCCTGTATGTATCGCATCCATCCTCCCTGCCTGAGAGGGGGATACCCATACCATACGGGCGTGGACATGACTGGACGTAAGGGCGGCTACACCGCGGGCCAATCAGCGCCTCGGCTCCCAACCCAGCTCGCGGTGCGCTCACTCTCGGCGTCTCCCTCGCGTCATCTTCGCGTCGATCGCCCGATTGGATGTGGGACCCCACTCTGTCGCCTCTACCACGCACCCCCAGTGCTACAGCAGTAGTAGTAGTAGTAGTAGTAGTAGTGAGGAGATCCAGCTACTGCCGTACTGTACCGTGCATAACTGCACAGTAGCTGCAAGGCACCAGGCACCGCCAGGCACCATCAGGCACCACCAGGCACACGCACACACGCAGGCCACCGCAGATGTCTCACAACGCGTGCCCCGTCTCACCCACCAGCATTCCCCATCCAATGGTCTACTTCGCCCTCCCTCGCGGCCTGCTGCTTGACGTTACAGCAGATGCACCCACTTTACACCACGTCCACACAGATACACAGACACCCCTCGCGTTCTGACCTCAGGTGGAAAGGATGGCGGCGCTGATGGCGGCAATGTCTCCATCCGCTCCAGTCTGGATCGAAGCATGATGTCCCCTGTCCAATATCGGCGCTTCGACACTCTGGCTGGCTGGCTGGCCCTCCAGATTCATCATCATCATCATCATCATCAGGTAGTAGCCAGGCCCCCTCTCCCCTTCCGTCTGCCTTGCCTCCCCTGTCTTATCACGTCAGGCAGCCTCCTCCTACATCAGCCACGCTTGCAGCTCTCGGTTGCGCGCTATCGTGCTTTCTACAGCTGCCCAGGTAGGGCTTGGCAAACCTTGAGCGACGCCAATCCATCCGGCGATAACGGTCGAGCGTTGCACGTGCCCGGCTGGACACGCACCGGTGGCGGTGGTGAGCGCGAGAGCTGCGGGAGGAGCCGGCGTGCCTCTTTGCAATCTCCACGTGTGGTGTGTGTAGAATTGGTGCGGTTTCGTGCTCTGATGCTGCCATTCCTGCCGGCTCCCCTTGGGATGCCAGTGGGAGGCGAGAACGTCGGTTGCGAGATGAGTGTATGGCTTGGGGTTCGTATGTGACCTGCAATGTCTGGGAGAAAGGCTTGGAGGATATGGTATTGTGTGGAAATCGATCCGCCGACGCCTCGCTGACAATCTGTGCAAGATGCTACTGTATGTATCTGTTGGGCGAGGGGCGTCCGAGATAGGGATGCCGCTGCAGCAGTGATGGCAGCAGACGCGCTCAGGACGCCGCACTGACGCCCGTGGCCCTCGTCCTCGCGCTCGCACCCCCACTCCCCCCACCACCACCACCACCGCCTCCTCCTCCTCCCCCTCCCCCATTGCTCTCGAGATCCGTCCTCCGCCTATGCAGCTCCCGCCGCCTGTCCTTCTCATCCGCCGCCCTCATCTCCGCCCCAGCCCTCTCCATCTCGTTCGTAGCCTCGAGCACAGGCGTCGCCGTAGCAGCAGGAGCACTGTTGAACCCCTTCTGCTTCCCCCTGTGTGCCACATCACCAGCCACACTGCTCGACACTGCTGTCGTCTTATCCTTTCCCCTCTCCTCCTTCGCCTTGTCCTTCGACTGCGACTGCACCCTCGCCGCCCAGTCTCTAGTCCGCTGCTCAGCTGTGATGTCTGGTCCCGAGGGTGCTGCTGCTGCACCCCCACTTGAGCCCTCTTTCCGTGACCGAGGGACAGGCGTTGTCGATGGTTCGTCGCTGATGGCTTCGCTCGCCCTCCTGGCGCTCGTGCCATCTCCGCCGTCCGTAGAGGGCATGTCCTCGCCCCCCCTTGTGTTCTTCTTGCGTGGCCACAACGACGGCAGCACGATCTGCTGGAACCTGGGTTCCACGCACCGCTCGTCGAACCACGCGTGGATCCTGCTCTCCACCAGTTGCGCGATCTTGGGCACGTCCTGTAGTCTGCTCCGTGACCCTATGAGGCTGTGGACGCTGAGGTCCAGCCGGTAGTCGTCGAGAAAGGTGAAGGTCAGCGTGGTGGGGGACTGTCCTGTGGGGTTGAGGGGGTGACCCTCGTTCTTCACCTGTTGCGCGTTTGCATCTGGACTTGCGCCAGCGGGAGGCGTCGGTTCAGGGCTAACCTGCGGCGGTTGCTGCTGCTGCTGCTGCTGCTGGGTGTTCGGCTGGCTCGAAGGCGAAAAGGACAGGCTTAACGTCCCGCTGAACCTCACCACGCTCACCGCCAGAGCAACAGGCAGCACGGCGACGAAGGGCTTGGGGTAGTTGAGCACAAGCTTCGTCTCTATCCCGAGCGTGACCACATCGCTGAGATCCACGTCCATCCTCGCCTGTAGCCTCTCCCCCCTATCCCCCCTCAGCTCCTTCAATGGCGCTCCATTCTCATCCACAGGGATGACCCGGCAGTTGCTGAAGATCGGGAACTCATCCCCCAGGCTGATTTCCGTCACCTTGATCTCGTCCAGGAAGTCCGGCTTCTGCGGCCCGTTCATCAGGGCGGTCAGGCTCGTCAACACCGCCTCATCCTCCTGCGCATCAGCCCTCAACTGTGCGATCGTCTGCGCAACGAGCACATTGAACCAGTCCAGGCTCTCCGGCTGGTGTCCATGGACATTGTAGTACGTCTTCTCTAGGATCTTCTGCACCGTGAGGCCAGCTTCCGGTCGTGCTTTGAGAATAGCAGGGCTAGGCCGTGGGCGGAGGGTGGAGGACAGAGCTCGCTGTCGGGTTGTAGCTGCAGCGTGGGATAGGGTGCGCTGGCGGCGCGAGGCCGCGCGAGAGGCTGCCCGTTCATCGGCGCTGGGGGCTTCGCCGAAGATGAAGAACTTGATGAAGACGAAGAGGATGAGGGCGAGGGTCAGCTGGCCGAGGAGGAAGCCGGATGCGAAGCCTGCGGAGGAATGGGAGTAGCCAGCATCTGTGTTCGATCGTTTTAGTCAATGTGCATCTTGCAAGTCAGGGTACCGGATAAGCACTTACTCTGGTAGGCCTGTTGCTTTGCCTTCGACATGAGCAATGCAATGCGCCGGCGGCGTCTCTGTCCCACACAGAAGAGACAAGGTACCGGTGAGGTGCTCGGATCGTGATATGCAAAGGCTGCAGATGTTGCACTGAAGTCCCAAAGCTCCCCGAAGCATCGAATTCCACACGGTGACGTCGACTCTCTCCCTCCCTCCGGGCCCTTGCAGGACGGGAGCGAAAGGCCTCCCCCACAATCCATCAGTTCCGACCCCACCACCCAATCTCTCAGCTCCCGTCCGGGCTGGCATCGAACATCGCGCACGCGCGCAGCCTTCCAACATCCTCAAAAGAAGCGCAAGAGAAACGAGCTTTCCTCCTGCGTCCACTCACAATGCCCTCCCACAAATGGCCGCCAGCTCCTCGCCATCTGCCCACTCTCCTACCTACATCCCAGGCGCGTCCTCTGCACGGTTGACGTCTTCCGGCATCCAGCTCCCTCCCACCACTGGGCCGCCCTCAGAGTCTGATCCGGCAACGCCCAAGCTATGGGTCATCTTTGGTGCGACAGGCCACCTGGGCCGCGCCGTGACGAAGGCGGCTCTCAGCCATGGCGACAGCGTTGTCGCGGTCGGACGCACGATGGAGAACAGTCCCGAGCAGATGCAAGGCTGGCACGAGCGGTGCCTGGGACTTGTCTGCGATGTGCGCGTGCGCCCGACCGTTGCGAGGGTCTACGAGCGGGCGCTAGACTGGGGGAAGAGGATTGATATCATTGTCAAGTGAGTCGGAATTGCGCCCGCAGCTCGGCATGCGCAGTTGCGGTTCCCGCATGGTCCTCGTGACAAAAGACGGCAAGCTAACGTGGAGCTTTCGTGCAGTTGCACCGGCTACGGCGTCATCGGCGCCTGCGAGGATCAAGACTCGAGCGATCTTCGCTCGCAGTTCGAGACGAACTTTCTCGGCACCCTGAACATCGTGCAGCTTTCCCTCCCCTACTTCCGTCAAGTGTCGCAACAGCGCCGCAACAACGATGAGAACGCCGGCCGCTACCTCATCTTCTCCTCCACGTCGGGCGCCCTCGGCGTGCCAGGGCTTGGACCATACTGCGCGACCAAGTACGCCACCGAGGCGCTCATCGAGAGCATGCTGTACGAGATCGACACCTTCGGCATCAAAGCCACGCTTGTCGAGCCGGGACATGTGCGCCTCGACGAGCCGACAGGCCTGGACGACAAAGCGGTAGACGTCGACATCATGCAGTCGCCGCGCGCACCGGACGGCGTCGGCAAAGAGGGCGGAATGGATGGGGCTGGAGCCCGCCAGCAGCAGCGCAGGGAAATGTGGCGCCGCACCTATGGACACTTCTACCTCAAGCCTCCGTCGAAACCTTACTCGAGCCCTAACTCCCCAGCCGGACACGCAAAGCGGGTGGTGCAGTGGCTGCAGGACCGCCAACCCACCAGCGCAGTCAAAAGTGCAGAGCTGGTCTGGCAGCTGGCGCATTGCAGATACCCGCCCTTGAGACTGCTGCTGGGGAGCTACGCGGTAGAAAGCGTACGAGACCGGCTCAAGAGCGTGACCGAAGAGATCGAAGATTGGAAGCACTTGCACTTCCCTACGGCGGACGAAGCTGGGCTGGAGGATGGCGTCGCTGGAGGCAGCAGCAGCGGAGGAGCCGGCAATGGGAAGGAGAGGGTGAGGTCGGACGGCGAGGACGTCGAGATGGATGATGAGGACGAAGACGAACGTGACGCTCCAGGCGGTGGTATGGAGCTAGGGTTTGATGGCATAGAGGCTGGCTGAGGCGAGCATAGCCACCGGATAGTATGCACTTGGACCATTTATGAGTGGTAAGCCGTAGTGGGCAGATAGATATCGATGCGAATCACATTCACATACAGAAGGAAACGAGAAACCTTGAGTTGCTCTAGTCCACTTCAAGCCTGCCATACGCGCTCGTAAGCCTCGTCAATCAAGTTCAGATATGTCTAGAACTGCAGCTAGTAGCATCGATAATTCCATGCAAGATGGACGCTACAAGCAAGAAGAGAACTCTGAGTAATGCGGACTGATCCGTACGGGTATAGAGAAAGGCATCAGAACAACATAGCGTAGGCTCATTCTCCCCCCACCCCGCATCCACCAACAGATACCTCCCACTGCAAATACATTGATGCACACACACACATACACACACACACACACATACACACACACACACACATACACACACACACACACACACATATATATATATATATATATATATATATATATACATAAGCAGTTTGGTGGCCAGCACCATCAGTAGGCGATCGTCGGCTGAAGTCTGCCCGCCACGAGCCCCTGAAGATGGATGCGTAGCGAAAGCGGGCGCAGAGACGCCTGGGGATGGTCGAAGCGCACATTATCGTCATGAGCCTGTGCGCTACCACATCAATCACCAACGTTAGGCGACCGAGAGAGCGCATTGCTTCGTGCGTTGCATGTATGGGGCGGTAAGCATGGGCAATAGGTCAGCTCTCGTGGGGTTTGGGTTTGGAGGAGTGGTGGCGATCCTGCCTCGACTGTATATGTTCGTGATCGTCTCGTACTGGCGGAAGATACTCTTGTTTAGCGAAGAGATCAACGCAAGCATCTTACACGGCAGATTTGTACCTAGAAGAGTGAACTACTGTAAGTGCATACTTTCGCGTGCTCAGCTTACGGTGCAGCGAGTGGTACATGGTGCTGCTGCTGCAGATGTGAAGCTGCTATATCAGCAATAGAAGCGCTTATCCAGCTGTTCAAAGCGGGGCGTTGTGTAGCATCGTGATTCCAGCGTGAGCATTCAGCCAGGCGTGGTAGGCGTCGCGGGAGTCGCTGGCGTCCCAAGCCTACTGAGAGTGTCGACCACCTCGACTTCATCGCCCACTCTTAGCACGGCTCCACAAGGCCCTGCGCAGGCATACTGGCCAAACACAGGCTTATGGGGTGCCTTTTCATTAACCCTCCTGTCCTTGGCGAGCAGACCGTAGAGCTGTCGGTTGGTGGCTATCATGCCGCCTTTGGTCAGGTCGATGTTCAGGCTTAGGCACCGCACAGTCTTGAAGAGGCATCTCACGGACACCTCCTGTGCGCGATCCGTTTGGCACCTTATGGTGAGCATGCTCCAAAAATCCTCGTCCCAGGGATCCTGCTCGGTCCCGACGTCTACGTGTATATTGGGGCGAAGGCGGATGATGAGATCCTCGCCACGTGCCGACGGCGGCAGCCTGCATCTCGCGTCTTCCTCGGAAGCTGTCGAGGTGATCAGCAGAGGCGCTGCATCTGCAAAGCGCAGCTTCTGCGGCTGAAGCTTCTCGTTTACTGCAATGGTGAGGGATGGGCTGATCGACTTCTGCGAATACACCGAACCTGGTATCTCCCGCTGGCCGTTGCCACCGATGTATAGCATCATCACGGGCTGACCTAGGTGCTGCGAGAAGTAGTTCGACGCGTCCTTCCCCATGTCAATACCTGGAGCACAGGTGCCAAAGATGGAGACCTGGTAGACCTTGGCATTGAGCAAGGTCAACGGCGAGGGAGTTAATGGGACTGTCAGTGTCGTATTGTCCTGCGCAAGGGTGTGGACGATTCTGAGTTTGGACCATGTCTTGTCGATGGATGTGTGGAACGGTCCCAATCTGTAGTTGTTCTTGATCGTGATATGCTCCGCAATGCCGTTAGAACGCTCGTTCGGTGGCTTGGCCAGGATGTATTGGCGGTCGAATCGTAACCCTTCGTTTGTGATCTCCGCCGTGCTCACCTCCACCGGCTGTAGCGACTTGACGGGGTAGATGAAGAGCTGTGCCGTGGATATCAGTACTCGCGACGGCTGTCCAAGCATAGAGTCGGAGAGCCGCTTACCCGCTGTATTTTCATGACGGCGGCAGATCGCACTCGGTCTTGGTGTAACCTTAATCTGTACAGTCAATTTACACTGTGTATTGTCTTACAAAACCATCTCATCAACTACGTCAAAGCGCAGGATGAGGCGAGCTTTCGGGATCGCGTTAAGATGTGACGGCATATGCCGTATGCTGCAATCCAGATGGCAGCAGGTTTTGGGACGATTTGCTGGAACACGCAAATAAAGCGAAATGATTCCAAACCGCAGGTCAGCTAGGATGTGGGTAAGGCTTGGTTCGCGAGAGACCTTTCGAACACTCTTGGTGATATGCGATAGTATAACATGCTCGCCCCCTTCTCCATATGTGACAGTAGCTCGATGTTGACAAAGCCCAGAGGTCTCATCTATCCACCCAGTCTCCGATTTTGCTCGCTCCTAATTAACCTGATTAGGCAAGCTTGAGCGAGCTCGGTGACCTCACGTTCAACCGCGGCGCTTGTCTTGGTCTGATACTTGACAGTCTACGCAAACGAGAAAGGCATGAACTGGCTGACTGATCCCTTTCGCCAATGAAAACGGGCTTACTGGTCATTGCGTGGTGAGAGCAAAGCCCATGGTATCGTACCGTGGGAGCTCATCCGAGGGCCAAAGCAGCGCGTCTTCATACCGTGCCCAACTTGACTCAACCTACATTCTTGCTGTACAGTCCACTGACGAGACTGTCTGTCGGACCGGATGGCACAAGAGGGGACGGTAGAGCGAGCTTGTGACAGATGCAGAGAGAGACGCGTCAAGGTACTACTCCCATGCCGTACGCCAATCTGAAGGAAGGATTTCCAGACTGATCAGCTTTATCTAGTGTGACAAACGTCATCCAGCATGTCTACGCTGCGAAAAACTCGGCAAGCCATGTCCTGGATACGACAAGAAACGGAAGTTTGTAGATGAGAGTGTCAATCTACGAAAGAAGTATCTTGGTGCTGCAGAGCGAGCAAACAGCGGAGAACCCGCATCGCCAGCAGAAACTGTATGTCGGCCCCTGCTTACTATAATTGGTAGTCTGGCTTTAAACTTACTACGCTCAGGATAAGCAGAGCATCACATCGGCATCTCGACCGCAAAGGACTTCGAATGCTCCCACGCCTGGGAGGAAGCGACAACTTTCGCAAGGCAAGACCAAGTCGAATAGGACTAGTGTGGATTTGTCTTCGCCTGCCTCACTGCCGTCTGCACCCTGGGCAAGCAACAACATTATCGGTGTGCCTGACCGCTCCATACCTGAATCTGTGTTCGACAATGCAGCTTTCGAATCAAGCCGGGCTTTACCCGTTGATGGTTTAGATTCACAAATACTAGATGACACCGACTGGACAAATCCCTGGTTCGATGCCCAGTTCTTCGACCTCGAGCCTGCAGTATATTACGCCCAAGGCAACAACTCCTGCGGTTTCGTTTCAGAACAGCCAAACATAATAGATGAGGTCGACCGAGGGAGCTTCCAGGGCAGCACTGAAGTGAACACTGACCCCATGAATGCGATTGTAGATGAGAGGTATCACTCGAGACTTGATTTGTTATCAGCCTGACCTTCGCTAACATCGCCGTACAGTAATCTGTGGCAGGGGGAAAGTCAAAAGCATACAAGCCAGCTCTTGAGTGACGAACGAGAACATGAACAAGCATTCCTTATCCGCCATTTCGCGGAAGCCATTGGGCCATGGATGGATCTCTTTGATTCCGACAAGCATTTCGGTCACCTTGTACCTCTCAAGGCTCTTCGAGATGCAATGCTGCGTAATGCGATAGCTGCTGTTGCAGCCAAACAACTCGCCAGAGTTGGAGGAAGCACTCCTTTCAAGGGTTTACAATCACAAAGTCCTGCAAGGATGGAAGTGTTCGATGATGTCTCTATCACGGCTGTAGATTGGTTCTACAAAGCAGCCAACTATTATGACAAAGCCATTGCCTGCTCGCGAATGTATATCCAGGCGCTTTCCGGCACGCTGAGCAACCCACCAACACCGAGCATGGCGGGCAGTCTATCGATGGCCAATACCGATGACCTGCTTGTGGCCGTCTCTATATTCTCCATGTATGAGTATTTAGACAATCTTGATACTGGCTGGACGCGGTGCGTGCATTTTTTTCATCGTATTTTCCGAAGCGATGCTGACGGTTGACAGCCACCTTTCTGGAATGAAGTCTTTATTGGACGTTGTTGGACCATGTCACGAGTCGTCGCCTCCAGACATGAGTGCCATTCTTCTCGGCCATCGAGCATCGTTTTGGAATTTCGCTCGAGCAGACTACCAGGCAGCATACATCAACAGGCGCCATACACTTCTGGATACAGAAGACTTACAGATGTGGAAGAAATGTGGTCTTCAGGTGGGTCTGGACGGCTCACTCTATGCAGACCCAATCACGATTAAGAGCGACCTGGGCCACCAGAGAGACATCGTCGAGTTAGTTACGCACACGCTACTCTGGGTCATTCTGAAAGTAGTCAATTTCGCGTCAGGTGAGCAGACGTTTGACATTGGAATACGACAAGTCCAGTGGGATCTGTTGGTCGCCCTTCTCGACCAATGGAATAGTGCGCTGCCAGATACCTTCCAGCCCTGCGCTCAGATCAAGCATCCGATGAAGTCCTCAATCCCCAATGGCAAGCCCAATATATTGATGGAGCTGTTTTTCAGCATTGACGCTTGTGCTGCTGCAATGCAACTCTATCATTTCGCTCAGATAGTGCTGTTGCTGAGTAAGCCAACCGAGCAAAATGTGGGTGGAGGTAATCGTTTGAGAGCGTATCGAGAGATAGCTGAACAGGCAACTTATCACGCTCGTCAAGTATGTGGCATTGCTCTGGGAAGGCCCAATCCTGCTGTCCGTGTGGAAATGCTCCTACCGCTCTATGTTGCAGGGTCATGCTTTGAGGATGCTGAAGAGCAACAACTGGTAACTCAGCTTTTACATGCGATCGAGAAGGATACCGGCTGCGCGACTGAATCGAGGATCCAGGAGTTGCAGAAATCTTGGGGGGCTGTCAAGCGGTCTAGTCTGCTGGTAAATTGAAGTGCTTCGATATGCATCTTGGCGGTTGATCGCATTTACACTCCACTCACCGTCAGCAAAGGCATGACGGCATCAACATCATGACTCACGAATGAATGCATATGGCGCTTCTCAATGCATTAAACCACTTTTGCAACCCTCGGGCAGGAATTTCTCTACGATTCGCATACTGGCATTATCGCATAAATCATATGCCAATTTAGGGAGTAAACCAAGTGCATGCGATCCTGCCTCCGATAGAATTTACCTCCTGTTTCGAGGCATGTCTAGATTGTATATTTGAACGACGGATGGCGGTGTCCAAGCGCATGATCATCTACACTTTCCAGCAAATGATCGCGTTTACCGAGCTCGCGTTGCCGGTTCTCCCACTTCTGGTATGTCATCGTCACGGCAATGGTCACCAATGCCAGCCCAAGCATGCCAAGGTTGATCGCATGGCCAGTAATGTAGCGCGGCCTGCATTTCGCAATGTCAGCTTCATGCAACCCGCGTAAGTTGTCCCTCGATGGGGAGAAACACTACTCACGCATCTGCTGGCAGGTAAGTAAACGTAGCGATGAAAGCAGAAAAGTTTGCAATCATAATTTGGAACCCAGTGCCCGTAGCTCGAACATAGTGAGGCGCGAGATTGTTGCTTAACCAGCCCATCACTAGAGGTGAACACGGGAATATGCCACACGCAACGAAGAATGTGCCAGCCCACTGCACCCACCTATTTGGTGTCGAGATGAGCATGATGTATCCCACGATCGCCACCGCACAGCCGATCAACATATACAAGCCTCTCCGCTGCGTCTTGTCACTGACCCAGCATGTTAGCAGGACGACGATGGCAGCACACAGGTTCGGAGGCGCGCTAAAGCCTTGAGCTTCCGTTTTGCTGAAGCCGAGGCCTGTATTGATGGTCGGTAGGAAGAGCGAGTAGCTGTAGATCGGTGTGATGATGAGAAAGAAGAGGAGAGAGAGTAGTACTGTATTCCAGTTCGCTAAAGCCATACGTACCCATCTCCAATCGAAGGTCTCGTGTTTCACTTCGTCATTAGAAGCCGCCCCTTGAGAGTCAAGAAGCATACGCTTGAGTGCTGCTGCGCGCTCCTCGTCTGTCAAGAACTTGGCGTCGGATGGAGTGTGAGGCATGAACCAGATGCAGACCAGCCCGTAGACAATCGTAATTGCGCCCTGTCTGCCGATCAACAACACATTATCGAGCATGTAAGAGCACCGATCGTTTCATTACCTCGACGAAGAAGATGAACGGCCATCCGTCATAGCCTGGGGTGCTGATCTGCGCCAAACCCGTCGCCAATGCACCACCGAACGCACCTGATAGAGGCGCTGCACAGTAGAAAAGGCCAATACGGTACATCATTTGATGTCTCCTGTAGAACATTGCCAAGTAGATGATCATCCTTGGAAAGAGTCAGTAAGTATACAACTTGGGATAGGCTGTTAGATTTGCAGTCGCGTCCGAGACTCACCCACCGAGTAGACCTCCTTCGGCCAATCCCAGGAAGAATCTCGCTGCCAACAACCCAGCATAATTCTTCACAAACCCAGTGCACATGCAGACAAGTCCCCATGAGAGCAGAAGAGCAGGGAGGTAGTATCCCGCCTTGAAGTACTTCACCACCCAATTCGAAGGGACATCGACCACAATGTACGGAATGTAGAATACTGAAAGTGCGACGTTGAATTTTTTACCATCAAGCCCAAGGTCTTCGATCAGACCGTCTATTTTGGCGTTACCGATGTTACTGAAGTATACTCGTCAGTCGTTCGTCATTATACAACTCCAGAGCGGGCATTGCCCACCTTCTATCGATGAAGGCAAGAAGCCAAATCCCAAAGAGCCAAGGAACGATGTGTTTGTCAAACTTTCTCGTGATGCGTTTGTCTAGTTCTGGATCAAACGACTCTGTGTTGATGCAAGACTCCTCCACTTTCTCGACTTGCGCAGTCTCGTAATCAGAGTCACTGCCGCCTCCCATATGGGACTTTTTGATGCTGGAATTCATCGTGACTGATACGCCGCTTGTGGTGCAACAGAAGGTGAAGTAAAGTTGGTAGGTCCATTAGACACTGACTTACTTTGTTCTAAAGAAAGCCTACAGTACTTTCTACATAGTATCAAAGAATGCGTCATCATTTGTCTTCCTACTTTTGGGATGCTAAGATGGCTGGATGCCAGATTGATGAAAGTGCCTCTGCCTTGTCAGCCAAGTGGCAGACGGCAGATCACATCAGCCCAGCCTGCCTACCGGAGCAACGGTTCATGGGAATCTGAATGGCGCAACGAATCGCAGGTACTTTCAAAGTCTACAGCAATTTGGCGTCACGAAGGATTCTGCCCTGAGATCATAGTGCGCGGGGAAGTTCACACGTTTGTGTCGTGGGTATACCACGCGATATGTAGACTGCACCGGCTCAGGTAGTACCACCTTGAAGGACCTGTTATACCACTCAAAGAAGACGCACAGGAGACTCAGTTCTGCTTCGTTCAATAAATCTCGCTCCACGAGATTGGACCGGTTGACTGCAACATCTTTCTTGATTCTAGAACATCTGGTGTTGTAGCACTGAGTTGATAGAAGTTAGGGTTGTTCGGGAATAATCACAAAAGTAGCCTCGAAGAAGCGTTCATTCCCCGCAAAACGTGGCTCGAATTAGCATGGTGGGGATAGGTGGATCTTCCTTGCCTTACTTTAATGCACGACAAACAAAGGAATTGAGTGGAAATCTAAGCAAGAGTGACCGCAATATTGCAAGACCGAGAGATTCAGAATCATAATCAATCACTTCTGGATCGAAGAAAGCTTATCCTGACTAATACGATCTGAGAGACCCCAGCCGTCTTGTAGTCCACCCGCCGGGATATTTAGCGTATTGTACAATCTTTGAACCGATTTTTTTGATCCAACGGAGGAAACGCTCCAGTGTACAAGTCTTTAGAATTTTGTGCGCCCGATAGCATACAGCTGATCGAGGGCCAACGTCAATGATCATCGCCGATCACCCAAATATTATTCCTCGTGTCTGTTTTGAAATTCAACAAGCAGCCTCATAGATGACTCGTGATGCAGGTTGCTGAACTTGCAGCCTCAAGCCGCTCTTTTCAGGCCTCTGTATAAACTGGATCCCAGGCGCATACTTTCTTGTTGATGCTCAAACAAAAATGCTTTCAGGTTCAGGTGATAGCAAGCCAGAAGGGAGAGACCGCTCGGCAGTGCCACTGACTTCATCATCCTTGTCCTTGTCGCTGGCTTCGCCATTGTTGTCTTCATCGCTCACCTCAGCTTCTAGTATGGAAATACCTTCATCTTCCAGACTCTCATCGATCTTGCTGTGTTTAGGACATCTGATTGTCTTTGCGAACGGGCGCAACTTCCCAGTTGCCTTGATATCGACTGGGTTGAACACGATACGCTTGATCGTCTCCTTGCGCCATTCCTTGAAGCGTACCCTCAATGGATTCGAAGTGAGACGCTTGTTCCAGCGCATGATCTCGGGAACGGATTGTGGCGCCCTCTTCTCGACCTTTGACATGGGTAGATCGATCATCTTTTGGGCGTACTCATATAGATCATTGATCAAATTCATAGTGAAATCGCCCGCTCCACCAGGATGCGAAACGCCCTTTGTAGTCTGCAGCTGATGGCCAGCAGAAACTATCTCTGTGTTGGCGTGAAGACGCTCCCTCTCGGACAGAAAGCGAGTGGGAATGCCACAGTCAAGGAGAAAAAGACAGTCGACATCAGTCTGGTTGATTACACTCATAATGGTGACTGCGTTCACGTCCTTCTTGGGAAACCCTCCGAAGTGCCTAACAAGCCATGTCAGCATAAGGTCTAGTGGTATAGAATTTTCGCCATACCAAGAGTAGTCGTCACCTTCGAGACCAGCCTCGCCGTCGAAGTAGATGATCATCAAGTCACCACCATTCGTTGAATTGACCTCGTTCCGGAAGAAGTCATATACTTGCTCAGGTTTATCGGTGATAGCAAACTTGACTGGATGTACTTCACAGTCGAAGAGATCGGTAAGCAGACCCCGAACGAGATCGTTTTTTTGGTTGTGTACTGGTAGTAGGTGAGCGCGAGCTCTACGGACAGTTGCAGGATCTTCCTTGTCGTTGTCATCCAGTATGTATGCCTTAACTTTGTTGTACCGCTTCAAGCTCATTTTGAGAAACCTTGTTATTGGTTTGGACGTTGTGGTTGTGATCGAGAGTGGTGCAGTGGAGGGTATTGCGTCTTTGGGGATTGTAAAGGGAATGTGTTGGGTAGATTGTTGTGATGAAGAAGAAGTGGAAGTATGAGCAAAGTTTTGATGTATCCTCCTGGCTTGCTGCTTCATCACCCTGAGAAGGGCTTACGAATCCAGGCTGTCATATGCTTCTGGTGGTGTGTAGATGGAAGCACGTGTAAAGTTGAAGACTTTGAGTTTAAGCATTTTCATCTTGATAGTCAAATGAACTGATACTAGGGACTTCACCAGCCTCAGATACATGAGCACTGAAGGCATATGCGTCTAAGAATTGGCATCTGAACGATCGTTCCGAGTGAAGCTTGACAACGAGTCTGTTGAGGCTGGCATGGCTTAATGAATGGCTTGGAGTGTAAACGCATGACCGAGTCCGTTTTCTCTTAACGAAACGACGACGAGGAGCAATATCCTTTGAAATATCACGACTGACACCCACCGCCGACTTGATATCGACTGTAAGCCAAACTTTACCAAAACCGCGCTCAAGATTTGATTACTCTCTAATGAAAAGAGACCAACCTTTTGGAGATTGTCAACTTGGACGTGTGAGTGTATGCACGGTTTGACTGAGACGATTAATCGGATACTCTCGGAGTTGTTATGGCAATGCCGTAGCATAAAGTGAGCAGTGTCTACAACGTATTTTGTAGTACAGTTAGAGGAGCATTGAGGGTTTGAAGTCTCTCGGATATATGTCGGAGAACGCGTTGCGCCGGGGTTGCGTCATTGAGTGTTCAGTATCCAAGCGTACGTAGCTTAGACATGAGCTTCTATTACCCCATCACGCGTAACACAAATTGTGCGTGTAATTGCAGCATCACCAGAACTATTTCTTATGCCATCATTGCTGAGGTCGATACTTCTTCTTCTCGGTATCATTGCAATACTCACTTTGGCAGAACACAGTCAAAATCAGCACCAAATACCGCTCAAAATGTCCAAATCACTGAATGGTATGCAAGTTTCTCATTTGATGACTCTCAAGGCTGACACGCTGCAGTCTTTAAAAAGCCTCTGGCAATCCATTCTACCTCTCCAATGACCGGATATCTACGCAACGGCTACTGCGATGTTCCGACTTCCGACTTTGGCAACCACGCGATAGCAGCAGAAGTTACAGAGGAGTTCCTCGACTTTACTGCCAGACAGGGTAATGACTTGCGCCCAATAGGTGGCATGAAAGGTGGTTGTAAGTGGTGCCTTTGCGCGAGCAGGTGGCTTGAGGCTTTCCAGGCAAGAGAGCGCGAGCCTGCAGGGGACAAGATTGTGCCTAAGGTGTTCTTGAATTCGACGCATGAGAAAGCACTTGGTAAGATCGATCTTGCTGATCTGAAGGCGTTTGCTGCGGACAAAGAAGAGTAAATTGTGTTCGATATGGGATGGATAACATGCGTAGATTTAGCGCGCTGTCGCACCGCATACGTAGAATGGCGTTGCTGCTTAAAGGCTGAAGTGAACGTTTCTTCAATTGAGGCCCATCATTACCCAGCTGGACGCTGGGTTCTACCTATATCGATAGGTGGTTCGAGCGCGAAGCTGGGCGACGATTAGTGTTTCATCGGCAACAGAGTGTGGCGACCTTTAACGGTTCTTGACCTGGGCGGCATGAGCTTTAAGCCATCGGTCTGCTGCACCTATAGCCGAAGGCAGTGAATGCACTGCCATAGCAAGTACGTTGTGATCGAAAGCACCCGAAACTCGTTCGACGCTTTGTACAGCCCACACTGGTCATCAGGCCTTGACTTGTCCATTCGTAGAATCGCTCACTGTCTGCAATTTTCGGTACTCCTCTTCCATCTGTCGTTGCATTTCGAAATCAGCCTGCCGTTCACGTTTAACGCGTTGCTGTTCTAGATCGCGAATGACCCCTGCATGCATTGCCTTGCCGTTATATTAGCTTTTGTCCCCATGATGCTCGCTCGGGTAGAGTGAAGGTGCCCATACTGCCTTATCAGCCTTTTGCTGCCAATGTACCAGATACACAACACCCAATGCACCAATGGTGGTGCCAGCCAATGTCAGTTTCGCACGTGTTGACATTGATGGATATGCTGAAGCGCTGTGCTGAACACACAATGTCGATCTCACATGAGTGCATCACCTGTAACAACTTTGAGCCGCGCCTGCTTGAAGCTTTGACGATTCTTGGCATTGGACCGCAAGTGGAGATACGCCTGCTTCAAGATTGCGATACCATCGACATTGACTGAAAATACACCAACGCAACACTAAGTACCAGGGTACATTGATCTCACAAGATGGTAATGATATTTGTGAATACATGCATACCGGACCATGCTAACGAGCCTCGAGGCTGCTCAAAATTCCGCAGGCATCCAGACGCTCCTCGATGTAGGTACTTTTGATTGGACGAGCTTCTCATATGGTTGACTAACTATGACAAAGGCAGAGAGAGAAGCCCAAAAGATCATTCAGAAAGGTGAGCATCTTGACCGAACATGCACAATGATGAACTGAGCTAACAACTGTACAGCAAGAGAATGTAAAGCAACCACACCTTCACGACCGTCAATCTAGATGCCTAACACGAGTCAGACCGAACACAACGAGTAAAGGCCGCACGGTCAGAAGCGCAGAGCGAGATCGAGGACTATCGCAAGCAGAAGGACGACGAATTCCAGAAATTCGAGAAGGAGGTATGTTGAGTGGTATACGGCTCTATAGCCTTGAGATGGCTCCATTGGGCTTGGAGTCGACAGCCGACGAGTGGACACTATCGACTAACACCAATTTAGCAAACCTCAGGTAACGAGCAGGCCGAGAAGGACGCCGATAAGGATACCGAGAAGCAGCTCGAGGAGATCAAAAGCCTTGGGAAGAAGTCGGGACCCAAAGTGGTTGATGACCTCTTGAACGCTGTCTTGGACGTCAACCCGAGTGCCCCGGAACGTCTTGAACAACCTGTGGCATAGCCAGGTTTCTGTTTACGAGATGGAGGATGTGTGGCTAAAGTGAACAGACTACCCCAATGTATGCAGGTGATCGGCATGGTGTTATAGAGATCCTGAGGGGCAGCGCATCTTTGGCTTGCAGGACTGCGTTTGTAGCATAACATCTGTATCTTTCTATAAGCTGCACATCCTTATATCCAAATTTTCCAGCCTCCCTGATCACTTTTGCGCCCAAAGCACCCAGGGTTTGTGACCTTGAATATCGAGTGAGGGTTTGCATGCACATGCGTTGCAGATGAGGTGTGACGTCAGTCCAAACGCGAACGCGTCTTCCTACCAGTGACCTATAGATCTCATCGTGATAACATTGATTCATATCACTTCTCGATCATCAACAACTAAACTTTACGACGTGTTAGCAGCAGTCATGCTTGTGTTGCATCGGACAGCTCTTAGACGGCGCCTCCTGCAGCCATGCGTCACCCTCCCTCTCCCATGTGCTAGCTTCCACACATACAGGCGTCTGAAGAAATCACCAGACCCGCGCATCAAGGACCTAGGTCACATCATCGAAGATGAGTATGCAGCCGTCCGCACCGACTATCAGACCCCAAAGCAGCCAATAGTGCTTGCCCACGGCTTGCTCGGGTTTGACGAGCTCCACCTTGCCGGGCAAAATCTGCCAGGTATACGGTACTGGCGAGGCATAACTGAAGCGCTCTCAGCAAAGGGCGTCGAGGTGATCACAGCAGCTGTGCCTCCAAGTGGCAGCATTGAAGCAAGAGCGGCGGCACTTGCCAAAGTGGTCGAGCAACGTGCACAGGGAAAGGCCGTCAACATTGTTGCGTCAGTATCACACATCCCAAGCAATTACGAGGGAGAGTGCTCCTTGCTGACACACGGCACAACAGACATAGCATGGTTCGTCACAATGTGTTACCTCTACAGCCGCTGTTCGGGGGCTGACTTCTCTACTAGGGGTATGTCTCATACTCTGACAATGGATGATTCATCTGACTGACCTAAACCCTAGTGGTCTCGATGCGCGTTACATGATCTCACGTCTCAAGCCTCCGGGAGTCCGCGTGCTCTCACTGACGACAATCGCCACACCGCATCGAGGCTCAGCTTTCGCAGACTTCATCTTCTCGCTGTTTGGCACGTCAAACATTCCCAAGGTCTATAGAGCACTTGAGTTTTTTGGTCTCGAGACTGGCGCCTTCAGCCAGCTGACTCGTAAGTATATGGCCGAGTCTTTCAATCCACGCACACCCGACAATCCAGACGTGAGCTACTACAGCTACGGTGCGGCTATGCAGCCACACCTGTTGTCAGTCTTCCGCCAGTCTGGTGCTATTGTCGAGCTTGAGGAAGGCGCGAATGATGGCCTGGTCAGCGTTGAGAGCAGCCGGTGGGGTGAGTACAAGGGAACATTGAAGGATGTCAGTCACCTTGATACCATTAATTGGACCAACAGGCTGAGGTGGTGGTTTTGGGGGTTGACCGGCAACAAGAGGAAGTGAGTCTGTCCTACTTATTTCATGTTTGACTTTATTGAAGAAAGACGGGCTGATTCAGCTTTTTAATCATGGCAGGTTCAATGCGATTGCTCTATATCTCGATATCGCTGATATGCTGGCAAAGCAAGGGCTATAAAGTTCAGAAACTTTTCCCCACATTAGACAGGATCTTGAGACAGGATGCTACCATCATTACTGCAACTATCTGACAAGTCGATTGCAGAGCAAAGCTCATCTTCTTGATTTGTAACCTCGATCATCCCGGTACCTTTCACGACTGCGTTCACGTCGATCGTCACGCCGGTACTTGTCTCGACGATTATACTCGTCATAGTCTCTTGATCGGTCATGCTGGTCGCGTCTTCTTGGACTGCGACTTCTAGATCGTTGCCTCTTTGAGTAATCTTCACGGTCGCTACGGTGCTCAGGCTTACGATTTCTACTGTCCTTGTCAAAAACATAGTCGTATCTGCTTGACTGGTCTCTTCGTTCTTCCCCACTCCTGTACTGCCGACGTTTCTCCAAGCTGTCAATACCACCAAAGCCTCCCCTACTTCTTGCTGTCTTGGAATTGGTAGTGCTTCGCCATTCGTTCGACAGCTTCGACACACTCTGTGAGAAATCCACATGAATGCGGTGGTCGTCAATCAGCACACCTTGCATCTTGAAGTAAGCCCGCTCACAATCTTCTTTGTTTGCGAATTCGATGAAGGCGTACTGTAAGCTGTCTCCAGTTTTCTTGTCGCGTATGACTTCACATGACAAGATTTTGCCGAAGCGCGAGAAGATGAGTTCCAAGTCCTCATCACGCGTGACCGGATTGAGCTTGCAGACAAAAAGGATCTGTTCTGGGGGGGTGACGTCGGCAAACGGTAGATCGCCAATCAATTCGAGTGTAAGCGCTTGTGCTCTAGCTTCCCGCTCTCGCCGAAGTTTCTCCAACTGCTCTGGGTCATTTCCCTCCTCCAGCGCCTCATCATGTGCGATGCGAACAGTTGCACGCTGCTCAGCAGAAGGAATTGGGCTGCCGGGAGGTTCGACCAAGCCAGGCGGGTCATCGTAAGGATCGTCTAGAACATTGGCATGCAGTATGCGAATGTCTTGTAAAGGGCGACCGTTTGCGTCTATGAATGATATATTGATCTTCTCCAATGTATCGAACCCCTCCACCACCTCACCGAAGATGGCAGCCTTGCCGTCCAATCGCTCAATGTTCTCACCGAGTGTGATGATGAACTGACTTCCAGCATAGCGTTGATCGGGGTTCAAACCTGACGGTGTGGTTGCCATGCTCACAATTCCGCGCCCGATATGCTTCCTCTTAGTAGACATCTCGGGCTGGAATGTCTTCTTTTCAGGCCGTGATGGGCGTTTCGAGGTGCCATCCGGCAACGACCAAGCTGAACAACCGCCATCGCTATCCTTTGATTCTGGGCCAATAGGGTCGCCGGTCTGAAGAGAAAAATTCGGCTGTACACTGTATATGGGACTGTAGTTGTAATATTTGATCTTACAGAGCTTTAGGAAGCTAAAGGCCGTCGCCCATGTCTTAGCAATGTGATCAGCTTATGAAATGAAGAACGTGAAGACCAACTGGGAGAGTGCATAGAGAGGTTTGAACTGGATTGTTTGGAACTTACTTCTGGCAGCACTTTGGCGCATCATCGACAAAAAGGTCGATGGTGAGGTCACCCTTGGATGTTTCGATCAGAACGCTCATGTTGTAGATCCGCACGCTGTAATTCCAGTTTAGACTGGCACCGCTCGTCTCGACGTACGAACAGGGACAAGCATTCCTTCACATAATGGTGCCAGGAAATTTGGTTTCAAGGACAGTAGTGTGGGAAAATCAACGATGGTGCTGGCTCTGGAAAGCATGCGACGAGCCGTGTGTTGGCTACACAAAGACGCGGAAACGGAGTTATCCGCGTGGCCCGCCGACCCGGCCCTGCACTAACACTGATTAGTGCAAGGAGAAGATGCGTCTTGAGACCTCTATATTTGAAGCGCCATGCAGAAGACATGCAGAACCCCTAATGAGATGCGTCTGATCGCCGCCACCCAAGCCGACCTAAATTAGGGGAATGCGTCTGCAGTCTAAACGGGGGTCGCTGCTGCAGTCCAACCTGGCGAAGCTGTCCCGGGTCGACCCACCGGAGGCGTATCAATGATACTTGGGACTGGCTACAGCGATCAGAACAGCCTAAGGGCTACCGGCATTGCCACTACGGATCGAGAAGTTGTTGCATTAGACGGCGGACGCCTGTCGACCGCCGTGTCTGTTGTTGTAATCTGTTCACCACTGTCTATTGGGACAGCAAGCTCGGGCGCTTTCAACAGTACATGAACCCAGCCACAACCCGACGCACTTCACATCTTTGTGCCTCGGTTAACGTAGAGAAAGGGCACGTGCATTTGCTGGTGGTCATATGTAGTCACCTGGAACATGTTCGTCACCAAAAGAAGTGATTTCTGTTCTGCGACGCTGGGTCTTCGGCGACATTGCCACCTAAACGCATGAAACGCCTCTTTGTTTTGACGCATCTACCCATCAACCCATCTACTCTTACGCCGATCAGAGCCTGCCGCACATTGGACGCCAGCGGGCAGCTGCACGTTTGTTTCCGTCGACTAAAGTTCGTGATCCGTCAAGGCCTGCCAGAAATTCTTTATGCGATGGGTTGAAACGCCCTGATAACACACAGGCCAGTTGTCCAGGCAGCCACGATGCTTGCTACTGCAATGCCAAGTCTCTCTACTTGGTATCAACCGCTGGGTAGCCTTCCAGGTGGATGCTACTGAGGGATGGGGCGGACAGCTGCTGATATGGTGCAAAATATTGGAGTCGACTCCGCTTTGTTGTGTTACTCCACGTAGGAGTCATATTGATCTGGCTACAAAATGGATTGGGAAATCACGATTCCGACATACGTCCCTATCTAGCACTAATCCTAGAACAAATGATACATCAATATTGCGGAATCAAAGGGCGAGTTAAAGGCAGTAACGCTCATGCAACACCTGGACGATATGAAGACGCCTTGCTCTGAAGCTGCATCTCGATTATCGACCCCTGTGCCGTAAAGCTAAGGAGCTTTGAGAGTGTCTTACAACCAGAGACACACATCTTCGTTTACCCAATTTGTTCGAATAGTGCACGGCAACGAGACGTCTCGCTCTCTCCAGCAAAGTGACTTTTCGCTTGCTTGTGCATTAATTCCAAGTGAAGTTTCTACGTCCTCACTTCTGCAGGAACGGATTCTGGTCTTGCATGATTAGACTATGTCAATATACATGGAACGAGCGTGTTCCAAATGCCAAACTATTTAGTGCTCTTTTCTGGAGGGGATCCCACAATTCCCCAGAAACACTTCCTTGACGGCTGCAGTTGTAACACAGCCACTTTGGACATGTTCTCCTGCGAGTATTGTGCACTCCAGCTCACCACTCAAAACGTTCCTGCAGGTATCCAGCAACGTTTGTATATACGAAGGCAGCGGCTTGTATTCTGAACAGGACTGACGCACTTGTCGAGCCCTTGTCTACAAGGTAACGCATTTGGATTCGCTACTGATTGGTGTATTCCGTACAGCGATCCTTTGATCGCGTAGTATGCAGCCAGTCGTGGTGACTAGCCATGTGGAACGCAAACACACTTCTTGGTGGTTCACAACGACGATGTTTGCTTGCCATCGCTTTTGGTTGCCCACTACAAGGCGTCTAGGTTCCACCAGCGTTTACCAGTCCTTGGACATGAAAGACTTAAGAGTCCCATCAGACCTGCAGTCCTCGTAAGTCTTCTATCCAGCTTTTCAATTCGCTAATCTGATTTCCCCCACCCACTTCAACACCGAGGCATTGCCGATGTGCTTGCAGGAATGGTGCCTGGAAGGGTTGCAGAATGATGACAACGCACTCATTCTACCACAATCGAGGGACTTGTGAGCCTTTTGGCTACCCAAATCAGCAGTTCATCTCTCCAACATACCATGATCGAACCTACAAATACGGCTATTTGGAGCAACGTCGAGACTATCGGACTGAACATGATATGGGATCCACCGGTCAACCCGTTAAGGAATCGGGAGTTGGACAGGGAAGCAGCCCGGTAAGGAAACGGGTTGCCGTTGCAGTAAGCACTGAACCAGCACTACAGCATTCGTACATGGCCTGATTGGGTTTACAGTGTGCAAGATGCCGAAAACGCAAGATTAGATGCAGTGGCGATCCAGGCGATGGCTCAGGTTGTCAGGCTTGCAGAAGCAATGGCAATGATATTTCCCAGTGCACATTCGTCCGTGTAAGTGCCTACGAACCAAACAGAGGAGTGAAAAGTGTTACATGCTAAATTTTCACGCAGGTCAATAGTCAAATAATACCGTTGATCGACATCAACACGTTCTTGCCAGATAGCAGTATCCAGTCACTGAACCAGTCATCTTCCTATTTGTTAGATCCACAGGGATCTAGCTACGGACAATCCACCGAGACCATGCGCCGTCCCTCCATGCCAATTCTACACACTCGCGCTTCGTTCCCCTTAAGTTACGATTCTCAGCACGAGCATTCGCCACTTGATAGCTATTCGTACTCAACATCCGTTGTCCCAAGGCAGGACTCTGTCAGCACATGCGTCGACGGCGTAGACCAGTGTCCGAAATGGAACCGTCATAGAAGCCAAAACCCACCTACACCACCCGTGACATCTACCACGACGATGTACGAAGAAGGTGGCCCAGCTTACAATTTCGGCAGCCTACAACCTACAATTTTCACTCCTATCCAATCCGAACGATTGCAAAGCAGTGCAGTGGACAATTTCTCGTCACTAAACATGAACTCATTGCACTTGTCTCTACCTACGCAGACAACAGCTACAAGCCGTCAACTTCCAGTACCACATCTGCTTCGCGTCCCAATTCATCCACATTCATCAACCGAAATACCAAATATCCGGCCTCTCAACAGCCCAAATACACAGTGCGGTTCTCTCCATGGTGTGCATAGCCGCAATGCTGTTGTATGGTCTGGCTACGAGGGCAACACAAGAGATCCCGTGCGACCTACCGACGGTTCGCATACACAAGAGATGCTGCCCACCCAATACACCACCTTGCCGCCGTCTTCGAACATAGCTTCTTCAGCTGTTCCAGAGCCTTTTGGCTATCAGATCTCTCCCCGACCAAGCAGTTGTAGCTCGGACGCATCGCCTACTGCACCAACAAGCGATAACCTACCGAATCACCCAACTAGCGCTACTCGCTACACTCTATCCTGTCATCCTGCTGCAATGCTACCACCGATAGCGGTTGAAGAGCGAAGCGCAGCTGGAACTACGGCAACGCATCAGTACGGCTACAGTGACGATGTTGTTGGGCCACAGTACGACGGGCAGCCATCGCGACATCAACGCTCTGACCTCAACGACAGTACTCAAGACGAAGGACCATACTCCCCCACGTGGCATCGCCACGAACAGCAACAGCAGCAGAAGCAGTCCGCTCAGTATGATATGCTACAGCGTTCTGCTAAATCGCTACGCCGTAGAACCTCAAGCGAGCAGCAGAAGCGGTCGAGACAGTCTCGAGTCTCGCTCAATACCGTGGATGGTAAACGCTAGGGTCGAGCCTTCCTTGTCCACCATGGCCGATGTACCAAAGAGGTCAACTCATGCGTGGCGTACGCCAAGCGAGCTAGACTTTGACAATGTGAGCGTATGGGCTAGTGAAGCATGTGGCTGGCGGATGGCGACTAAACCGGGTGCAACTAATGACAGTTCTACGATGGCGTTTATGGATTTTCCACCTTTACACGCTGCGTCTAAGTCTTTCCCAGCATGAATAGCATACCAAGACAGCTCGGGTGATGGTGATAGACGCTCTAGTATTAGAATCAATCTTCCCTCTCTTTTATATGTCGTCGTTTCTTTACCAGTTCCCCAACCGAGGTTTTGGCATACGATGTATTTAGTAGATTTCTCTAAATGGATATGAAGACCGTCAATCAATGCTCACCGTTCGCCTTCCCTACATCCGAAACTGATAGAAAAGGAACAGATATGGAACAAGATATGCTGGTTTACAATCTCGATACTCATCGAGGTTATATTGGTACAAGAGATTTAAAATGCTGCGCAGTTGCACGCCTCGAACCCGATATAGCAATTCGCGACTGCCTTGGATTCACTAATCTTGTTTAACATTGTAAGATTTTGATGTTGCTAGAGCATGGAAACAATAACCCTAACGCCGCGCTCGAAACTTGGTACAGGATGCACCTTCCACTTTGACTCTCCACCCAATGCAATCTCTCTTGAGAACCTCATCAAGCTTCGTCTCCTATCTGCCTGCTACCCCCAAGCTTGAATACTCTGAGCATGGCTTCTATCGAATGCTAACACCACTTCTTGTGGTGAACATCCTGGTGGCAACATTCATGGCAGCCAGTTCCTGGAACAGCAGCTTTGCTGCGTATGGAATGACGATCTGGGCGATCTTGGTCTTGTTCTTGCATGGCCTGCATTCAAATTGCCCCTTCTGCAGATTTGCAATTGGCGTCATGAGACCACAGATCTCGCAGATGTGCACTCTGAAAGCGTCACTGACGTCTAGCAAGCGCTCCTTCAGGAATGCCGATGCTCCGTGCGAGATCATACAGTCGCGTTCCATCTCTCCAAAGCGCAGGCCACCGTCACGAGCACGACCCTCGACAGGCTGGCGAGTCAGGATCTGAGTTGGGCCACGAGCACGAGCGTGGATCTTGTCATCGACCATATGACGTAAACGCTGGTAATATGTTGGACCCAGGAAGACTTGAGCAGCAAGCTTCTTGCCAGTGTGTCCGTTGTACATGATCTCAAAACCACGTCTCTGGTACCCATATTCTTGTAGGATGTCTGAGATAGTTGTGACTGTGACATCGGTGAAGGGAGTAGCGTCACCTTCTCTCCCATCCAGAGCGCCGACCTTGGACAGAAGACACTCGACCAAATGAGCAATTGTCATACGAGATGGGATGGCGTGAGGGTTGATGATGATGTCGGGAGTGAGACCTTCTGCGGTAAAAGGCATGTCTTCTTGACGATACGTAATACCAATCGTACCCTTCTGACCGTGACGAGAAGCGAACTTGTCACCAATCTGAGGTACCTTTGTGGTTCTTGTCCGCACCTTGACGAACTTCAGACCCTCAGTGTTAGTGGTCAGAAGCACCTGATCGATGATACCAGTCTCGGTCGCCCTGAGAGGTGTTGATACATCACGCTTGACGTGTAGCTTTGTTCGCTGTCCGAGCTCTTCAGCGTCGGGAGCAATCGGAGCAGTCTTTCCGATAATGATATCGTCACCCGAGACTCTTATGCCAGGAGAAATGATACCATCATCGTCAAGCTTGTCGTAAGTTCCTTGCTTCATTCGCAATGTGTCTGCACGCAATGGCTTCTCGAACTGCTCGACAACCGACATGCCTACCTTCTTCTCTTGGTCGATGTAAGCTCTGAAATAGAGTGATCTGAACAAACCCCTGTCAATCGAGCTCTGGTTCATGACCACAGAGTCTTCCTGGTTGTAACCAGAGTAACAAGCGATAGCTACAATAGCGTTTTGACCTGCTGGCAACTCTCGGAACTTGAGGTACTCCATAGACCGTGTAGTTGCGAGCGGCTTCTGAGGATAGTACAGCACGTTTGCCATAGTGTCCATACGAACACCATAGTTTGTGAGGGTGACACCCATAGCTTGTTTACCCATGGCAGATTGGTAGGTGTTTCTGGGCGATTGGTTGTGGTCTGGGAATGGAATAATGGATGCACAGATACCGAGAATCATTGCAGGATGGATCTCGCAGTGCGTCCACATCCTTACAGCAAGATTGGGCTTAGGCTTGATACGGCGATGTGGGTCGTCCTTGGGGTCCTGGAACGATGAGCCGTACTGAAGCACCTGCCTATGCTCATCCAGATCGTCTGGTGTCATCGTGATCATGGCTTGCTCTTCTTCCTCGGCGTCGAGATATTCGACAACTCCTTCCTTGACAAGACCCTTCCACCCGAAAGTCTGCTCATCACGCTCCTCTTCGGATAGTAAGGATGTGTCTACTTCTCTATCTTCCTGCAAATGCTCGACATGCTCACGTCTGAGCGCCAACTTCCCTTTCCTTTCAGAACGAGGGTTGTTGTCAACGACAAACAGCGGCCGGCAGACTCTGCCAGCATCTGTGAAGACCTTGATCTCTCGGTCTCGTACGTCACGGATGATGGTAATCTCGAAACTGACGGTACCTCTCCGACGAATCTCACGAAGGGTCTCAATCAGTTGAGTTGGATTCTTATGTACACCGACCCACACACCATTGACGAAGATCTTTGTGGCGTTCGGGTTGGTGACGGGATCATACTCTTCGAGTAACTCCATGTCTCGTTGCTGCATGAACTCGACAAGTGGAGTACCAGGTGTACCAACACTCACGTAACACATCAGTGCAAGGTTCTTGACCAACCCACAGGCTTGCCCTTCTGGCGTCTCTGCTGGACAAACCAGACCCCAGTGGGTGTTGTGCAACTGTCTAGGCTTGGCGATCTTGCCATCTCTACCGATGGGTGTGTTCGTACGTCGCAGATGGGATAAGGTCGAAGCGTATGTAAAGCGGTTCAACACTTGACTGACACCGGCTCTCGTAGACATTGCTTTCTTCTGATCGCCCCAGTTGCCAGTGGCAAGACTGTATCGTAGACCCGAAGTGATGATGTTACTCTTACAGGCAAGGTTGACGTTGAAGTCTCTGCCAGACTCAATGGCTCTGACTAGGTACTGTTGCATGTCGTTTTTCAACTGCGCGAACTTCATTCGGAAGATCTGTGCCATCAACGGTCCTGACAGATCGAGACGCTTTTTTCCGAAATGATCACGATCGTCTTCATCCGTCCTACCCATAGCGCACTGTAGTAGACGATTGACCATGTAGCCCAAGAAGAAAGCTTTCCTTGTTTCCGCACCCTCCTCCTGAGAGATATGAGGCAGGAATTCTTTCTGTAGGATATCTCTTGCTTGCGCAAGACGCTGGCGTCGCGGCATCTTCTCATTTGCTCTCCTGGCAATGAAATCGATGGCGACCTCCCGATCCTGGATGACGAACGCTTCCTCCAGGCATGGTTTCAACATTTCCAGCATCTGGCTGTCACCTTTCTTACAAATGTGGTTCAAAATGTCCTCGTCTGATACAACGCCAAGCGCTCTGAAGACAATACCAATCGGGATGTCCGACTTCACATAAGGAAGCGTGACTCTGATCGTCTTGCCAAATCCGGTTGCAGCGCTTCCGCTGTAAAGCTTCAGCTGTGTTGTTGAAATCAGACGAGACCCCTTTTCGACAGCCGATCTTATCTCTGCTACGACAGGAGTCGGTGAGCCCTTCTTCTTGAACACCTGCACAATGTTGGCCGCACTTCTCTCTTGCGCGATCAGCACTTTTTCAGACCCGTTAATGATGAAATAACCTCCCTGATCAAATGGACACTCCTGATAGGCGTACAGCTCTTGCTCTGTCCGGTTGCGCAGGGTACAGATCTTACTCTTCAACATCACAGGGAGTTTTCCGATGAATACCTTCGTCGGCTCGCTGTTGTTCTTCAGCACGGTGGGATCGAGTTGCCAGTCAATCTCGGTCGCGTCACCCTCTGACCATCCATCTGGCGGTATCCATGTCCCTTCTTCGTTCTGCTTCGCCCCAGCAGGGATCTCACGGCCAATCAAGACTCGCTCGTTGATCTCAAGGAAGAGCGGAGAGGCGTATGTGAGATTTCTGAGACGGGCTTCGTGGGGGAACATGGGCCTTGTGGTGCCATCACCTTCAGTCATCGCGGCCTGAGAGATGGTGATGGCGCCAAATTGCAACTCGAACCTTCTCTTGACGATCGGTGCACCGCTATCTTCATCTTCCTGCGCTACATCGATGTCCCTCGTGATACCCTTTGCATCAGAGATGAGCTCCTGCATAGTCGTGCCTACGAACTCGTCAAAGGAGTCGAGCTGCTGCGATGCCAGACCTTTGCTGTTGAAAAAGCTGGTAATCACCTCCCAGCAGTCCTCTGACGTGACCGTATCCGGGTCATAATTGTCCTCCGCCCCCTCAAAACCGATATCATCTCCATTAGTAGCCATGTTGGGTGACTTGAATGCGATCTGCTTGTAAATCAGAACCTTGGTGGGATTCGGCAGTCAAGAAATGACTCTGAAGGCGCGCTTTCGGCGCAAACACCGCCGCCAGCGCGCGTGTGCTTTCGTCTACGAGAGGTTTTGTGCGAGCGGGTCGATGTGGTCCGGTGATTCGATGGCGCTTTCGGTCGTCGGTCGTGATTCTCCTTTAGAACGCCTGTCGCGCGACTCAAATATGAGCGGCGAGTCGTTGAACAGCAGCGAGACGCGAAATAGATGTTATGGTAGGAGCGCTCGTTCAGAGACGATGAACCAGAATTGATTCAAGGTCAGTGACACGAACAAAAGTGACGGTGGCGGGGAGGTATTGGTGGAAGCGACTTGACTAACCATCGTCAAAGAAGTACAACTTCACAAGCCTAGAGGAACCGCTGCAACGCGGCAAATCCCGCATGTGCCAAGACCTACAAATAGGTGTAGGTCACTTGGATTCACGTTGAAGTTCATTGATACAAAAGTCTCAGAATGCAATGTCTCACGTTTGCTAGGAGGGGTATGTTGGTTGTGAATATGGTAGCGACAGTGGTGACAAATGTCCAAAGCGCTAAGATACGACATTCTAATGTTGTATACCAAAGTAACACTAGGCATGGCATATGTGACACCATTTCGTTCCACCAGAAGGAGATGTGTAATAAGAGCATGTCACTCTCGCACAAACACATCATCAGCTGTAGAAAAGGGAATGAAAACAACGCTTAGCCATGAAAATGCTCAGGATAAAGGTCTTGATCTAGTACATCCATCCTATCCTTCAAATCTGTGACAGCGCCGCTGCTCAATTCTTGCTTACATATGAGCACTGCATGCAGGCAATCTTGTAATTAAAGCTAGTGGGCATCTCGTTCACTTCTGCCAGTCGTCTGACGGCTAAAGCGTCGTTTGGGTGTTTTGATTCAGGCTAGCAGGTGTAAAGCCTGTTCAATGCTCACAGGGCCAGGGTGCGGCTCACTTGTGGACGTACTCGCATGCTATGACCTCAAGTCCAGAGGGAAGGTTGTTGCAGTTTGGATGGCAGCCGATCGATGACTCGATTGATTTTCCGACTATACAAGGTGCCGCAGCAATCATTGACTGTGAAAGGAGAGGGGCTTCTCTGCAAAATGTTCGGCTCGTAAGGTGCAATCGCCACACTGACCCACGAGTGGTGTGCGATAGGCGCATAAGGGCCATGAGAGACCAGAATTCCTGAATCGATATTGGTCTGAGATGTCGTAAGCTGGTTGAATAAACCTACGGTCAGTCTACGCAGCATGCTGGCATCCTAGTGTGGCGAAGAGTCTCTGTCGGAAGTCGCTTTATTCCATGCAGACTCGAAGTCAGTAGCACCAGATCCTGCCGCAGCGCTTTCGGCACCGGCCATTGTAGGCACGACAACGCCACTCTGGCCGAGTATGCTCTCAGCCACCCCACGAGGCTCAGTCTCTGGCACATCCTCTGCAGTTGGTGATAGAGTTGCCATCTCGTCACCAGTGTTGGCGCTGTTGTAGGAAGGCGTATTCCGTGGCCCTGACTGGGGAGCTGGTTCTTGGGTCTCGGATTCAAAGTTGCTAGAGTAGATTACTGCCGCGAATGCCTCTAGGTCTTGAACCTGGTCGACTGCTGCTAGGTATTCGTTGCCCAGGTTCTCTTGTGCAGCCACACCAGCGAGAGCGTCCATTTCGCCACTTCCGACTGCAATGACGTGAGCTTCTTTGCAAAAAACAGGTAATATGTTGGCAAGCTTGCACTTGGTATCGGGGATTTCTGTGATTTTGGGACCGAGTGAGGAGTCTCCAAAGTTTGCGAGCGCCTGTGCCGGGATCTTGTACGCTTCCGTAGCGATCTTGTAATCGACTAGACGAGAGAACGAGGCATCCAGCGTCTGGGTGAGGACATGGCTAAAAGTGGGGGACTCGATCAGATCAGACGTCTCATCAAGGAGACGTCTGAGAGATTGTCCAACGTAAGGGCTTTCGCCGCCACGATCCCCTTCGCTTTCTTCTGGGGAAGAGCCATTATCCGACATGGACGACTGGCGAAGCACGAACGCCTCCTTACCAAGTGGCGGCAAGAGGTACTCGAGCCATCTAGCGTTCTTTCGTTCTGCTGCCGTCGAGCCTTCTATCTTCTTGCGGATTTCCATGATCAAGCTACCGAGCCGTTCGATGGCCATATCCTCTCTGATATTCACTACACCAAAGACTTCCTTGACAGCAGCCGTCACCTTCTCCAAGATCTGCTTGCTTCCACGGTGCAGCAACCACCAGCTGAATGTCAAGTACATTCGGTTCGTCTCGAAGTCGTTGCCGTAGACATCATCGTAGTTATCGTCATCGCGGTTCTCGAGGGAGATCGAAGGGGTCTGCGTTGCTGTGGGAGGTGAGGCGAGGGCAACGACCGATGAGAGATAGGTGCGGCGGCCGAGCAGATTCAACTGTATCCTAGTGAGAAGCGTGAGGAGTGAGAGCGAGTACAGCAGCGTGAGCGCACGAGCGATGGCTAATTTAGGTCAGCACTCTGTCTTTGTTTGTGGCTGCATGCGTTGAGGTGATAGCCTCACAATTAATCTTCATCTCCTGCCACAACTGTGCTTTGCTTCGCTTCGGCTTAGTTGGAGCTGTGCTGCTCTCGCCCGCTATCTGGCTTGCGTGGACGAAGCTGCCGCTATGCAAACTCGCAGCATCGTCGCGATCTGTGACGCTGGGAGGAGCTGATGGCAGCTCAGATGATGCTGCTTCAGATGCGCCCAACCGTCGCAATCGATCTTGTCGATCTTGTTGTAGCTGTTCAGTGATCTGTTCGACTGGAAGTATGCCCACGATTTCGTCTCGTATGCTAGGTAGCAATGCAAGGACTGTGTATGTGCAGTCTTCCTGGTTCTGCTCGAATCTCCTCTTCAGGCTGTTGAGGAGCATACATCAGTCTCTGCAAGAACAGACGTTGGTATATACTCGCAAGTGCTCACTTTTCCCTGCCAACCTGCTCCTCTCGCATGCGCTGCCGCGCCTCTTGAAGCTTGCCCAAGGCATACTGTCCTGCCAGATAACCTGCCCCTATCACTCCAGCGCCAATGAAGAGGTTGGTCCGATTGCGCCGAAACCAGCGGCGAGTCGCTGTAATCATCGCGGCATTTGTTGCAATGGGGTAGTATGTGGTTTAATGTTGTCGGAGGCACTGCGAGGAGCTGAAAGACTGTGCGGATTCAGGACGATTCGATGCAGAGGGAGCGGGTGCTGTTCCAGTAACACGAATTCACGTCTGACAATGACGATGCACACTTCAACTGGTCGGGCTTTGAGGCGTGGCTGGGCCGAGGCTTCGGTAGAATCTGGGTCTCGTGCAAATCGCTTGCCGAAAAGCACTGTGGACGAGATCGCCAGCTTAGTGAACGAGCGGCATGCATGCCTAGGTAAGACTTATCAAACAGTGATTAGGTGGTCTTATAGCTCATTGGGAGAGGCAAGCGTTTCGGACATCGGCCATGACAACAACCTCTCTGCACTCTCTATTGCTGCTGTCCGACTCAGCACTTCCGCTCGGATCTTTCGCCTTCAGCAGTGGTCTGGAATCTTTCCTTGGGCATCACAGGAATCTCAATGCCTCTGGCAGACTCCAGGCGTTCGACTCCTTCCTGCACCAGTCACTACATAATGTCGCGCATACTGCTCTCCCTTATGTCATGACCGCATTCCACTCGCCACAGAGGCTAGAGGATCTGGACAATGACTTTGACGCAAGCACTCCATGTACTGTTGCAAGACGAGCGAGCGTCGCTCAAGGTAGAGCCCTTCTAAATCTGTGGCAGCGAGCGCTTGCACCGCCAGCAGCCAGCAAAGGTGACGGGCAGCGGCAGCAAGAGACTATTAGAATCCTAAATGCTTTTGCAGTAGATATGAAGACGTCTGGGACAGACGACTTTGGTCTGCAGCTGAACGCTCATTTCCCTCCTCTCTTCGGTACCGTCTGTAAGGCTCTGGGGTTGAGCGAAGAATACACCGCGTATCTCTTCCTACTGAATCATGCTAAAGCATTGCTGTCTGCTGCAGTGAGGGCCAGCGTGATGGGTCCCTACCAGTCGCATGCATTCCTCGCAAGCACCAAACTACAGACAAGTATAAGGGAGTGCGTCTCGTTCACAAGCACCAAGCAAGCCGAGGACGCTGCCGTTACGGTTCCGCTCATGGATCTCTGGATGGGCAGACACGAGTTGTTGTACTCTAGGATTTTCAATTCATGAAGCTTTCGATTCGTACCGCACTACATATCACACTCCCAGGGACCGACCACAATGCCGGTGCAGTAGACCGCAGTCGACTGCAGTCCTGAAGACGGAATATACAGTCAGCTGGGCAATCCCGCCACACTTGATGAGAGCGATAGGGGTGGATAGACTTACCAGACAGCTCAAGAGGTGAATCATTGTCGTCTTCATCTTAAACATTCCGGCTGTACCTCGTCCTCAGCGCTTCTTCCGCCTCGTCACCATACTGGACCTCCAGTTCAGCCAGCAACTTCTTCTCAGCCTCTAGTAGCGACTCCTTCTTAGCAATCTTCTCTTTGAGCAGTTTAACGATGTCAGCCTCGCGCTGGCGGATATACAAGTCCTCCGCAGCCTTCTCCCTCTTGTTGAAGGCGTCTCCATGGGCCGCACCGCCATAGCGGATCCCGCCGGTATCGCCCTCCCCCATACGAACGGCGGAGATTGAGAGCAAGCGGGTGGACTGTTGTGTGATCAGATGGGCTCGAGGAGCCTGGCGGAGTGCATTGCAGAATGGAGAGAAGAGACGAGTCATTTTGCGTTTGCACGGCTGGCTTGAATTTGCTCTAGTATAGAACGACAACTACACGGTACAGTCTGGGGAGAGGTGCATTTTAATCGAATGGCTACCACCGTCATCTACAAATCTCGTGATAGCTCTCTGCCCAGCCATGCATAGAAGCAATGATCCTCCGGTGTCCTGTGAGGGGCTGGCCTCTCGTGATGCTGGAGGCGGGGCTAGAGCTGTTAGCCTGATCTGGGGGTGATGTGCAGCGCCACAAGCTGGTTGCGGACCTCTTTGCTCTGGACTAGGTTCTTGCATGTGACAACATCTTTCAACCTGGAGCTGCGTGAATACCTGGTCTGGGGCATTGGTCATGATAGCCTGTATGGAGGAGACTCGGCGATTGGCGTTGCACGTAGCGAAAGTTGTTATTCAGACAACTTCTAAACTGCCGCTGCGATTCGTTGTATCTTACAGTAAGTGCTTCAAGCAGACAGCAGTAAACCTTTTTTCTCTTTCGAAGTAGAAATCCATCGCAGCCCAACTCCAACGCTTAATCGCTATCAAGCTCAATGGGCGCATCAGCTGTATTGCCTCCTGAATCGCCCCAGGCATTGCCATGGGCTGACGGTGCTGGGCCATAATGGGCCTCCTCAGACTCCTCATCATCGTCCTCTTCGGCATCTCCATACTCTTCGCCTTCTTCGTCAAAATCTTCTTCCTCAAATCCGTCCTCGATGTCTTCATCACTCTCTTCATCCCCTGTCTCGTCGTACCCGTCTTTGTTGGGCAAAGTGTCCTCTCTATCCTCAATGTCGTATCTTTCGCGAAATTGCGGGTCAAGAGCGTCATCTTTGGCCAAGCTCTCTTCATCTGCATCATCGGACTTTTGGGTGTAATCATATCTGTCGAGAACGTTGATTGGAGTGTTCTCTCCCAGCTGAAAGGTCTCCGTTGCCTCATCGTGAAGAACAGCGTCTGACTGCTCAGCAACGAATGACTTCATGCTTCCCTCAAGATCGTCCACCCCTGAGCCATCTTCAGTAGCTTCATACTCATCGTCTCCAGCAAGAAGTGCAAACGGGTTGGCATGTCCATAGGAAGCGGCAAGGTCGCCGTTTACAGCTCCGCGGAAGTTCGATATATCTGTCGCCTCGTCCGCAACACCATTGGTATCCATCATCTGTGCTTCCAGCTTGCCTCCTTCATCGTCTGACGAAAGCAAAGAGACAACATCGGGAGCCGGTACAGAGGGCACATATGTCATCTCGGCTGTTTGAGAGCTGACCGAAGGTAAAGAAGGTCCTTTGTGAGATGCAGTGAACGAGGCGGATAACGACTCTTCGATTTGAGATGGCTTGATAGTAAAGTCGTTGGTTCCAGAGGTGTCAGGTGGGTTGGTAGCAAAGTTAAAACCAAATGTTGGCTTTGCAGCTGTATCATGCGAATTGGCTGTCCATCTTTGAGCTTGTAGAGTGTCCCTGTGAGCATCGTTCGACGGGAATCCGGAGGTGAAATCGGCCTTTTGTGGCAATTGAGCCGGCTGAAGGGGAGGAGGATAACTGTCACCTCTCGGAAGTTGATTGCTGGGCTGTCCAAAGGGGCTGTTCAACATGGTTTTCAAGGTTGATGGGGTCGACTGGAAGTGATGTGGGGTTTGCGCTAGTGACGAGACAATGTTGTCCTGAGATCGAAGACCTCTCAAGGACGGCGCGGGCACTGCTGATGAGCGTCCAGAATCAGGCATTGATGGGGTCTGCTTCTCGATGCATGAACCTGGAAATTGCTTTGCAAGCGCCTGAGATGCTCCAGACACCTGTGCCAAGGCGCCTCTGCTATCGGCGCGACTATTAGGTCTGCTCGTCTCTACCGACCGGGATTCCCTGAACTCCCTTGCGCGGTCGATCGCGCGACCATAATGTTCTCTAGGAACGAACTTGCTTTCTCGCAATCTGTATGCTGGAACGTCTCCGAGCAAAGCAGCGTCAGCCGCGTCAGTGTTTGTAGCCCTCCATCTAGCTTCAGCTCGTGCTCTTTGTAGGCTTGGAGAATCATTCGAGCCCTGCGAGCTCCTGAAGCTACGCCTGAATTCCTCTTCTTTAGCCAGTTCGTTCTGAAACAAATCCGTAGTTCCTTTAAGTCCTTCCCGTGCAGCGCGCAGGCGGGCGAAGAGTTCTTCATCTTCCTGCTTCGCCTTTTCGGCTCGCGAAGTTGTCGTAGTAGCCAATTTACTACTTTCCCCGTCGTTTGACATGCGGAGAGGACTTTGAGTGTGCCCTATAATCCTCTGCTGCGACTCGAGCGACTCTGGCTGAGTACCATTAGGTAGATCCATAGCTTCTGAAGTAATCGAAGCAGAGCGCTTCCGCTTTTTCTCTCGCAGTAGAGCAGATTCGCTAGCCGGATTTATCCCCAAAGCTTTCAACCGGAAATAATTGGTTTTGGTGGTCGACTTGGTGATTTCGTTGTTCTGTAGTGATCTGGAGAGTGAGAATCCAAGGAACGACGACCGCCCGAGTACACCAGCCTCACCCATGACGCTAGAACGGTCGGATCTATCCAGGGCCCCGTCATTGCTCTTAATGCGCTTGTGTTGACTTTTGTTGAGGCGAATTGTGTCATCGCCTGTATGTGACGAGGCGGGTCGTTTTGCGCCCGTCTGCCGAGAATCATGTGCCATGGCTGGTCCAAAGCGAGGTGTAGCCAGCGACCGGAATAAACTATCCACTACACGTGTTCTATCCTCAGGACTCCGCTCCTTCCTGACTGAGGAAGTAATCGAGCTCCGGCGTGAAGACATACGGCTAGCACCCAGTCTCCTTCTTTCGCGTGCCTCTCGTGCCTTCCTCTCTAATCTCCTCCTTCTGCAGATGTCCCTCCACAGTCTACCATATCTCACACACAACTTATCTTTCCTGAATGTATCGGCCTCTTCAGTGACCTGTTCAATCCACAAGGTCTCCTGAACGTCAGTAATAGTGCTCGAAACAGTAAAGTCAATGTATTGCTTCAGAAACCCGCCGATAGGATCGTAAGCAATCTCCTCTGCAAGGCGAGCAATAATATCCCCAAACTTTGGCTTGGGCTCAGCCAAGGGTAAGGTCTTGTTATTTGCCCCTGAGTTGGCGGAAAGAGGGCTGCTCTTTTTAGGCCGATCAGTGTCGTCCTTTGAAATGGAATAACTTCGAGGGTTTTGTCGCTGCAAATGCGCCTTGTCCTTGGTATCTGTGGTGGGAGTGGCCTGCTCTGCATTTGCTGTCTGCGATTTTGTTGTTGTGCTTGTGAAAGTGAAGCTTGGAGGAGGCTTCGGGATTACGTTCGCTTCATTGTAGCTGGGCACAGGCGCTTCGGCTTTAGCCGAGAGACCTCCAAACGCCGATGGGGAAGGTGCGACTTTCTCAGATTCTTGTGGAGGTGTCGTACTGGATGGTGCCCAGGGGTTTTGCCAGGTCCCAGACGCGCCATTCGGGGAGCTCATCACTTGTGCTTGAGCGGGTTGTAGCTGACTCGACGGAGGAAAGTGTGGTTCTTCTGGCGAGTTCTCTGCACTCTCTACAAATGGTTGCATTTTTTTCTGTTCCCCAGTTGACGGCTTCGCAAAATCAAATGTAGGCAACGCTTTAGCGTGAGGCTGATTGCTTTGCATATAAAAGACAGATTTGACAGTGTCGACCTGAGCGCCGGTAGGATTGAACTTTCCAGGAAAAGGCGAAGGTGCAGGATGGTCAGCTGGCTTGATGGCGGGCTTTGAGTCTTCTTTAGTTATAGAGCTAGCTTTGCCGAGATTGAATGCACTCGAGGCCAGTGTAGCAGGCCCAGCATTCGCCCCAGAGGGTTGGGACAAGAAGTTAAAGGCAGGCTTGGCGGTTGATGGTTGTCCAAAGGCACTGATCGGTGACGCGTTCCCTTCCTTCGATTGTAATTGAGATGGCGGTTTGGACCCATTAAACGGCGCACTTGCTTGTCCGAAAGCTGAGCTGGAAGCGATCGGTTGGAACGTAGCTTTTGACTCCCCAAAGCCGTTCCTGTGTGACTTGAGTCGTGAATCTGCAGGCTCCACTCTGGGCTGTTTGCTCTCAGGGATGAAAAGAGATTCTTCATCATCTTCATCACCCTGAGTAGGGGGAGTATACGCGCCATTAACGCCTTTTAATTTTGGCTGCATCGATACATCTCCAACTCCTTCATGTACTTCTTCAACCTCACCTGCTCGTCGAGCCTGTGACACGTTCAATCCATCGATGATAGCAGCCCAAGTCCGGCCGAACCTCTTCAGCTCCACCGAATCACTCTTCATTTGCCGTTTGAGGCCTTGAGAAGGTGCCGGTAGATGAGTGCTGCCAGTACTATTCAGGTCGATGTATTGCAACCCATCCTCACGTTGCCGGAACTCGAAGCCATAGTGCTGGCAGAAGTCAATTACATCATCTTCGGAGTCGAAATTTAGCACCTCACAAAGTTCTTCCAGCGTCCAGTCTGTGGTCTGCCTGCCTTTGGATGCTCTAAAAGCCACCAGAAGGCTGTTAAGCACAAGGCGCCGGACAAGCTGGAAATGAAGCTCAGCTGCACAACCCATGAGATAGCTCACGCTGCGTGACCTGACCAACTCCCAGAACCGCTGCCAGTGCTGTTGTGCAATGACATACCGCGTCATGTGCCTTGGCATCGGACCATGGAGATCCTCTGTATTACCTGCTGCACTGGCAATCTTTAATGCGATTTGAACTCTCTGGTTGTCGACTACCTCTCGTGGCCAAGCTTGTACCCGATCCTCCAAATCCGAACTCTGTAGTTGAAACAAAATCGAGTATGCGCGGAACTCAGCTTCGTTCGGTAGCAAAATCCTCCCACGACTGTCGTCGTAGTATTGCATGAGAGACACGAGCGTGCGATCGAGCTGTTCTCTGTCCTGCTGGTAGTCATATTTATCCGGCGCATCCGGTACAGAGCACTGGTGCAATGAGAGAAGATGAAAGCGGGCGATCCGCTCGAAGCATTCGATTGCAAGGGAAAGCTCGGCCGGCTTCGCAAACTGCTGGATGCTGAAGTCATTCCTGATCGCCCTTGTCCTGTTCCAGATAAACGGGTGGACAGACCAGTCAGGCGCGTTTCGCAAGACATCGTGGAATAGATAATCGCACGTCTGCTTGAGCACGTGCGCCGGCCGCAGATCCGAAGGTAGTTGTTCGTCTTCACCAGCCGCAGCACGCTTATACCGCTTCACCATACGTGTCTCATCAGGTATGCGCTGTGAGGTGTCCAAATCTGCCGTCGCTGGGTCCTGTACCCTCTCAGTACTTCCACTCTTGCTCTTGTAGTTTGAATTCAATACTCACTGCCTCCTCAGCCCATACGTCATTCTGGGCTGTTCTTTGCACTCGTTCAAACTCCGGGCACATATCCTCACAAGTGCCGACAACAACAATGGCTTCGGAAAGACGCCGTCGCTTGTTCGGGTCTGCAAGCTTCCCAGCTGCTATCGCTTCGGTACGCTCGCGATCTCGCGCGGTTCTGAGCTATTTCGCATCACCATGCTGTTCCCAGCTGTCGTCCAGATGGGAAGGGGTATACATACCACTTCGTATCGCCGCTCGTACCATGCCTTGCTGTTCTTGCCGCCACCTTCGCCACCGATATTTTGCGTCCGTGGCATCGTCTTGACGCCATTGTTTGCGATGCGACCGCCCCTACCGCCCAGACCACCTCCACCTCCGCGCGTGCTCCTGGGCTGAGAAATGGTCGACTGATGTTGCTGTGTCGCAGGCGCTTTCAAGAAAGGATTGCCTAGCTTCGCGTTGCCATGCGACTGCATCTGCATAGCGTTCCTAGCATTGTTTGATGTGTTTGCAGTCCTGCTTGTGCCTCTACCGCGTCCGCCTCCGCGGGGAGTACGAGGTGCAGTTGTCGACATTCTTGTCGCAGCACCTCAATTGAGCATATCCCGTCATCTGCCTTGAATTTCGTCGCGCAGATATGGCGGTGTTCGATTCTAAATGAAAGGCCGCCCGGGCATAGAACCCTCACAATGAAATATGAAACAAAGATAGTTCGAAAGGCGGAATGTATCCAAAGTAGGATCGCGAAGCCAAGCATTACGTCGCGCGTGTCATGGTTTAGCCGAACATTCCCCGAGAGGTCTGCGCGCCGTGTGTTCCAATGTGAGACGATGTTAACAATAACGAGCTCATAGGTACACCTGGACTACCAAAGGTATGACGCATCAATGATAACCAGAAATGCGCCATCATGCCTAAGGCAATCCGTCAAACTAGCCTATACTCGATGTCTACCCAGGAAATCCATATCTCAGAGACGATGGAGCACTTCATCTTCATACCCTCCGCAGGGAGCATCGCCGACTCCGCAGTCAGTAGCTTCGCCCATTGCCAGCATCACCACTGAACTGGACAAGCTCTCACCTCGAATAGACGTATCCGCCGACTCTATAGAGATCTTGAGGTCGCCGGCACAATTCTACGAAACCCTCAAGACCAAAATCCTCAATGCCAACGATCGCATATATCTTTCCACCCTTTACGTTGGCAAGGCAGAGCATGAGCTTATCGATACTATCCACGCGGCTCTGCAGAAGAATCGAAGCCTGAAAGTCTCCATCCTTACTGATGCCCTACGAGGCACAAGGGAAGCCCCAGATGGGCAGTCATGCGCGTCTTTACTTGCCAGCCTAATAAAGTCATTCCCAGAACAAGTCGATATTCGCATGTATCACACGCCTAACTTGGTCGGTCTCAAAAAGCGCTACCTGCCAAAGCGCGTCAACGAGGGATGGGGCCTGCAACACATGAAGTTG
Organism: Polychaeton citri CBS 116435; assembly: GCA_010093785.1. Lineage (NCBI taxonomy): Eukaryota > Fungi > Ascomycota > Dothideomycetes > Capnodiales > Capnodiaceae > Polychaeton > Polychaeton citri. Next base: position 62,790 of record MU003826.1, read on the forward strand.
TACGGTTTTGATGACGAGATTATCTTATCTGGCGCAAACCTAAGCGACGACTACTTCACCAACCGTCAGGATCGCTATCATTTGTTCAAGTCCAAAGAGGTGACCGACTTCTTTGCGAAGGTCTACGAGTGCGTGGCTGCTCTGAGCTACCGCGTGCTTCCATCGGATGATCAGATCAATGGTGGTTTCATTTTCGATTGGCCTGAAAGCAATATACAGCCGGCCCCGCTGGACAACGCCAAAGCATATATCGAGGCAGCTACACAATCGCTTGTGCCCCTAACAGAGAGCGTAGCGCCGACCAAGGCCATCGACTCGAGATCCGATACTCATGTGTACCCTCTGCTCCAGTTGACTCCCCTTCTGCGGCCAGATACCTCGACAGAGTTGCCCGCTCTTACTAGAATATTGGAGAAGTTGGCCAGTCCAGCCTTTGAAGGCTCAAGGTGGACATTTACAGCTGGTTACTTCAACATGACACCTCAAGTCCGCGATTTATTGCTACATGCACGGCACAGCGAGGGGGCTGTGGTCGCGGCTTCGCCTTGGGCAAATGGCTTCTATGGGAGCAAAGGCGTCAGCGGCATGTTGCCATCAGCATACACCTATCTCGCCCGCAGTTTCCTCAAGGCGGTTCAGCAAGTCGGCCTAGATGACAGGATCGTTGTCAAGGAGTGGCGAAAAGGCACCGTCAACGAACCCGAGGGCTGGACCTACCACGCTAAAGGTGTTTGGCTAACGCTACCTCGAGAGCAGAATCCAAGCGTGAGCTTGATTGGGTCGTCAAATTACACCAAGAGATCATACTCGCTAGACCTCGAAGCTAACGCGATGATAGTCACAAATAATACTGATCTGCAGCGGAGGTTGGGAGAAGAAGAGAAGTGGCTACAGGAGCATGCGAAGCAGATGACCCGGGACGACTACGCCACTAACGAGAGGAGAGTAGGTCTGCACGTCCGTATCGCCATGTGGATTGTCACTCTAGTGGGTGGAGCGCTCTAGCGCTGGACATGACCGTCCTCGATTGAAACCGTCAGCCTTTTGTGTAGATAAGGATACAGATCTGAGTCAGAATTTTTCTTCCCTCCAGCCACTCTGCTACATCCCTTTCGATACAAATTCCTAGGGCCGTCTTTGGCCGAAACATCGAGCGTATGGGTCGAACATCTTGGAGTCACTTCAAGTGTCGGCCCTATGTTCCCCGTACAGATTCAGGGCCTACCAACGAAAGCAGTGCTTTGGAGGTGACAGGCTTCCGCACTGTAATGCTACTGGCTAACTAAAACATGCAGCAGATCCACCTACATCGCTGAGAATCTGCAGCACCTTAAATTCATGAAGAAGCTCGCTGAGCTTAAGAGCTCTAGATCCAGCAGTGCGACTTGTCTTTTCGTGACTGCGTCGTTCAGGAAGGATTTGAATAATCTTGCAGGCGAGCTGCTTCTCGTTGGCCAGCTTCCGTACAGGGGACACCCTACCGTAAAAGCCCGTCTCCAAACGACGCATCCTGATGCACTTTGTCAAAGTAGTCTCTGATGTATTCTGTCATTCGCTGACCAATTTGCACTCACAAAGGAGATGTGATCAGAACCCTTGCCTCCCGCATCAGACAAACTGTAGTCGTTAAAACATCAAAACCTTTCTGCAAGGCAAAGCAACAGATTTCGGCTCGAGGTGAGAGGAGAATAACATCTGCTCCCTCGAGTATAAAGTAATAGTCTGTATCTAGAAGCTCCGTGCTAGAGTAAAACCCGACAGCATTGGATCGTCTGACTGATGCACTGTTCTTTTCCAGTAAGCGGACAGGGTCTTGCTGGGACTATTGGCACATGACAATCATTGTCGTCAGAGTTCTCAAAGACAACGCAAAAGAACTCGAGGTGGTGTTCTGAAACCGATGTGTCCTCTAAATCGAAGGAATTGTGTAAAGTGACAGCGCCCTAGGTGGAGGCTATTTCGATAACGACGGGGGTAGTGATTGCATTACCCTGCTTCTTTCAGTAAAGACTTCAGTAATGTAACGGTGTAAAACTACATTACTTGCTGTTCATCAAGACATCTCGTACGAGAAGTGTAGAAATGGCGCCATGTTCCCCCATGCACCTCAATTCTCCGAGGAATGTTTCACACAGCAGGATCTGGGATGAACGATTACACGGTAGTTGCTCAATCCTCGATACAGAACAGCATTCAGCTTCAACAATATGAAATACAACACGATACATTTGCAATCCAAATTGATCAGAGGATAGCGCTTTTATGATGTAATGAGCTCTTCCCCATGTCTCTATCTGAGCAGGCAGCAAGCAGTCCAGGCACCCAAATTGTCCTCGCTCGTTATCTTGGGACGCGTCGCATTGTAAGAGGTGTCACGAGTAGGCTTTTAGAAGCCCTCCGTAGAAAGCGCGTCGAACTCGCGACAACGGTGGCAGCCGGCAGACTTGCCTTACTGGTGGCAAAAGCTCGGCATGACGCGCGCCAAGCCGCACTAGCTAGCGGCGAATTAACATCCCACATTCGCAGCTGAGCTATGCTGGTTCCTTTCTAACACTACAGCAACTCATCAAAGGCAAATCGTAAGTAATAGGCCATTTACAGATGTACTTGAACCTACCAGTAAGCTAATCATCGTTGCAGCATCAGTTAGCCAAGATGAGAGCCAAGTGGAGAAAGAAGAGAGTTCGACGTCTGAAGCGTAAGAGAAGAAAGACTAGAGCGAGAAGGTGAGTTGAAAGCCAATGGCTTTTGCTCGAGACCAGCACAAGCATTGGTACTAACCGATTTCCTAGTAAATAAACGACTCGCATCGTCTTGATCTGAGACACCCCGGCGGCACGACAAGCTTGCCTCACTACCAAAAATCCAGCTTCGCGCTGAAGGAAGGCACCAGATCCTGACAGCACGGCCCGACGCGTCCTTACGTGTTTACAATATGAACTGGCACAAGTGATGGAATCGGTCGGTGGTTGGGGGAGTCTGCTCAAGTTCATTGTCAAGGCATATCTGAGCGTTTATGACAATGGTCAAGCCGTATTTTCTCTAATACCGGCGAGTCCTCACGGACACGCCTTTGAGGATCTATAGTTTGCTTTTGGGAGCAGCCATCGATAGCAACGTATCAAGGCAACGATATCCCAATTCTGTCACATTCCTCTTCTCGTGCACATGACACTTCACAATTTCGACTGCTGTAAGCCCAACCGCAACATTGTGCGTGAAGGGAAGTGGGGCCATTTGTGTCTATCGCGGAATTCTACGCGTCACAGAGTTAATGATAACTTCTCTCCGTGACCTTACAATGCAACATCGTAGCGCACAACCAATCCGGTGCGGAAATTGAAAAGCCCCACTGTCCTCGTCCCATCACCCCTCTCCCAAGCCTTACGATAATCGCCAAGAATATCCTGCACCTGCAACAAGTAATGCCTTTCGTTCAACTGGGCAGTCTGGATAGATTTACGCCAGCTTTCCGGATCACCCAATCTCGTATATCGCAGCAGTTCGATGACATCGTCTCTTGTCTCAACTGCCAGCATGGGAGCCTCGTGATCAGCCGCCTCTAGCTCGAGCCAGGCGCGTCGGGCAGCTTCAACGATGTGATACTTGTTCGACTTCTTGCTTCGATGCTGTGCCATCAAGACCTGTACATCGCCATGAGTACTCTCGCCCTGACTTTGACTGCTTTGGCGATGCAGACCTGGCGGCCGACGCTTTAGTGAACGTGCGTCTTTCTCCCGCAACTCCTGTTGGATATGAGCAATAAGGCCACTCGTTTGGATATCAACCTCAGGTATGTTAGGGTCGCTCGACCTGACGCGCACAGTAGTCGATGCTTGATGCTTCAACAGTACGATCAAGTTGTACAGCGATTCCTCGTAGACAAAGTCGTCCCACACCATCTCTGCTGCTATACCACTTGACCACATTGAAGCCAATAGCCTCTCAGCTTGTGTATTGAGGGCTTCATCGTTTCGCGCAATGAGCAGCACATCCGCCCGCTTGGGAAGCTCTGGCTCACCGCGTGTCCGTGGTGAATCCTTAAGGAAAGCTTTGGACTTGTTGTTGAATCCTCTCACGGCCTCTAGGACCAGCCTGTCGAAAGCAATAGATACACCCACAGCTAGAGGAGTTCTCGCTCGCGGATTTCCATGACTCCCGGCCAATGACTTGATTAGAGAATCATACCGACCTCCGGCTGCAAGAACCTCGCGATGCTGTTTCCTATCGACCAAGAACTGGAAGATGAGTCGTTTCTCGTAGTACTTCGCATTGAAGCTAGCAAGTGGCGCAATGTATATCTTACGTGACAATCCAAAGCGACTAGCAATTTGCAGGACTCGCGTCAGGTGCTGCACTGCAGTGCTAAGGAGGGTGATGTTCCGTGACGACCCTCCCGGCTCTAGAAGAGACTGGAGCTTCTGGAAAGCCTTAGTCGGCGTCTCTCGAAAGTCGAAATGTTCTAGGTCATCGAGAGTCGTAGTGGGCAGACCATAACTTTGTGAGCCGAGCTCTTTACGTATCCGTGCCCAATTCCATTGCTGGAATCCCAATTTGCTGATAGCCTCTTTGACAGCAGCATGTTGAGACGAAGAAACTCGGCAATGGTCCAGGATAGCGTCCAGGATTGCGCCGTGGTTCATATGAAAGCAGAAATTTGTTGACGCCAGTGAAGAGAGACTGTCAATGATCTCATCGACCACTTTGAGAACTTCGGCATCATGGCTTGCTTCAAAGCCGGGATTGCTCGTGACAATGTCAAAATCGACTTCTTCGAGGGTACGCGGCTCACCGCCACTAAAAGTGTCTCGAAATACGGCTTCGAAAGCGTACGAGCGGTCAGTGCCGTTCACGTAAGCTTGCTTCGATAGCTGACGTGCGTGTGCAAACGTTAAATCGAATGGTAGCTGCAGGAGATTGCCGTATGGGTCTAGAAGTTGGAAGGCATTGGGCGACGTTGTAAATACTGATCGTGGGAACACTGCCGGACGGTTGGCCGGCATTGCTCCATGACGCTCAAAAACCTCCATCAGCGTTCGTTTCACCAGCTTCACAGTGGCAGAGTTCGTGGGTGCTGGATCGCGCTGGTTCTCTAGATCCCATGCCAGAGCTTTGACTCGCTTTGCGGCATCCTGAGAGAATAGCACTGACAGCAACTTTTGATGGTATGGCGAACGCTGATCGGAGAGACTCTCGATGAAGTGGCGTATCGTGTCATCCTCGATCTTTATTGGAATGATGTCGCTACGAAGTAGCTCGGCGCTACTTGGACGCTCACTTGGGCGATGAGAAATGAGACAAGATATCAGTCTGCCCTGAGCAGCTTTCTCACCGTTGACGCCATAGGCCTCAGGTAGAGTGAAATCCTTCTCCCGGATACTTTGCAATGCTCTGATACGCTCCATTGCTGTATTGAACCTCTGACACATCTCGTAAAACATAATACCTAGCGAGTACAGGTCTACTTTGGCTGTATATGATGTGTTGCTGTCCGAACGTAGCTCCGGTGCCACATAGAGCGCAGTTCCCACGCTTCGAGTCATGTCTCCAGACATGGCAGTTTTGGAAGATAGTGATGCCTCGATAACTTGGCTGTGGTTAGTAGTTGCGAGTCCAAAATCACCAATCTTCGGGTGGTTTGCAACGTCGATAAAGACATTGTCAGGCTTCATATCGCGGTGGATGACACCATGACTGTGTATATGAGCCAGGCCTTCGGTGATCTGCCGTGCAAAGCGCCAAGTGTCATCGTCGCTCAGACCCTGCCTGACGAGATCTCGAAGTGTTCGTCGTTCGCAAAGCTCCATCTGTATGTAAAGGATTGAAGGAACACGCCTCGAATCAGATCGGAGTTTACGAAACACGTTTCCAGGCTGCCGGTCGTGGTCGTTGTTAAGATCATCATCACGCTCAAAAATGTCACTCTCGTCGTCCAGTCTCTTCTTGTCATCAGAGTCCTCATCATCGATTGCTTCACTTCCAGAGTCGCTTCCCCCAAACTGAATGTCTGCTTGACTTGAACTAACGAAGTCATAACCACCAGCGCTTTGGAATCCAAAGCCAGGCTCTGATTCATCAGAAGACGAATGCGACGATCGTTCATCAGCAGGAGAGTCCTTGGTTGAAGTCACGGTGCGAGTGATAGAATTTCCATCTTCAGAACCATTGCCGTAAAAGTCAGTTTCCACCCAAGTCGAGTAGTAACGCACGACGTAAGGATGGTTTAGCCTGTTCAAGAGCATTACCTCTGAAAGGATCTTGTCTAGTTGTGGGGCTTGTCGAATCTTCTTGATCGCAAAAACACCCCCGTCAAGCTTGTTGCGGGCTTCAACGACTTCACCAAAGCCACCTCGACCAATGCGTCGTATCTCAGTGAAGTCGCTCGCGTATCTGGAAGTGGATGGTTCATATGCGTTGGAGGAGTTGTGTCTCGATCTGAAAGGGTTGGATGCCTTTCTCGCAGAGATTGGGCTTCCGAGAGTATCATCCAACGCTGGTGCATCCGTGCGAAGAAACTCTGAAGGAAGTAGATCAAATGCAGATTGTTGCTTTCTTGTGTCAGTCGTGAAGACTTTGGCCAAAAGGTCATACAAAGGAGTCGATAGCTCGAGATTACTCATGAGCGAGCTAGGTGAGGCATATTTCCGTGTTATCTCGAGTCCAAATAGCATTTGCACGATGACTAGCCCAAGGCTCCAAATGTCATCCTTTCTACCGGGACTCGCTTGACTGCTAGATGATGGACGCCACTTCGACGGCGCATCAAACGCCGCTTGCAGGACACGACCGTACCCTACTTCTGCCAGCTTTACCTGCTTCGCTTGTTGACCAGTCACAATAATAGTATCGACTGAAAGCGATCCATGCACTAGCCCAGCTCTATGTACGTACTCTAAGCCTTCAAGTAGCATAATGGTGAAGTTGCGACTTTTGTTGACGCTCAGATGCAAATCGTCAATACAGTCTCTCAGGGTTCTCTCCACGGACTCAGTGCAAAGTGTAAGTCTGGACATCGATCCCAACGGATCGAGCTGATACGCAAGCAGTGCAATCACCGCAGAATGTCGGAGCAGTTTGACCTCACGCAATACCTTCTCAAGCTCCATGACACTGTGTCGGTCTTTTTCAATGTTGGCCTGCCTCACAGTGACGGGTCTTGCCGCATGACCATTCTGAAGTAATGGAAGGCCGCAGCCAAATCGATCATTACGGCTACCTGTCGTCATATCGTACAGCGCAACTTCTGTAAACTTGACCGTATCAGTGTCGATGACCATACTCGCAGGCTGCTCGAATACAAATGTTTCAGATCGTCCAGTGACACTTGGCTTCTGCAGTTGTGGCGACTTGGCAGACTTTCGCTTCTCTCTGCGATTCATCTCATCTTCAACCATCTGCTTCAAGACACGATCTTCTTCCTGTTGGGCTTCTAGCTGTTGTCGGGCTTGGTTTGCTTCAGCTTGCTTTGCCAGCTCTAGCGCCACTTCGTTTGCATTAGCACGCTCAACCTCCAGTGATGGCAAGCTTCCTTGTTGGCGTGCCTTAACTGCATCTTCAAGGGCATCCTGGATGTCTGATGCAATAGAGAATATCATCACCTCCCCGAGTAGAGCTTTGGGCTTCTGCTCAACAATGTTTCGGATGCGTTGCTGCGTTCTGACATGATATTGTTCCAGATGCGTCACTTGCAACCCCGGGCCAGATTTTGGATATGACACGGTGAGCGTGACTGAGAGATCTACATAGCTGTTCAAGTCTGAAAGTGCTCTCAGGGTGAGCCTGAAGCTCTTGTTGGCATTTCCCCAGGCACCCTTGGTTTCCACTTCATGGTAGTCTTCCATGTAAATGGCCTTGAGAGCCTCGACTTCATCTTCCTGAACTTCGTTGAAATCGATTGCCGATACCTTAGGCGCCATAGTTACGACTCATGGTCTTCTCTAAGTAGCGATGTACATCAATCCAATATGGAAAAGACAATTGGTCCACGATGGAGATGAACCCCACGGCGTGAATGAACTGACAGCCGACGGCTGCCGTTCACGTAAAATCCCAGTACGGCATAAGAAATGTTCCTTTAGATATTATGACGAGATGTGAAGACGCTAACGATCATTGCACGTTTGAGTCAACATGCGGCGTAGAGAGAAAACAGAGTTCAATATCACGTGTCAGGCGCCAGCACAGGCTATCTCTTGGCGCATCCAGATTGAGAAGCCGCGGTTGGTTGGCTGGTTTGTTTACGAATGACAACACGCCGCAGTACATCCAGCTGCACGTCATTCGTGCGATCGCTTTGCGCACCGACTGCGAACACCCATTTATGAGAATGCAATCCATGCATAGCGAACTCGCTTCAGGTTAAGAGTTATTGCGCTTTTGCAATACTTGCAGTCGTAGCGATGCTACAATGGCTGGCTGGCCAAAGGCCAGTTGATGGCGATATCGTCGATCCGGATGTGACTGGATACGTTGAGCCCCCGGAAACGCCTGCACCGGTGTTTGCAGTACGCGCCTTCAGACATGCCTTCTTTGGGACGCCGCAGACAACACAGAAACGACACCATCGATCGCATTCCAACACTGAGCCGCAGCGACCCAAACTTGATGGAGCTAGACCAGTAAGACCGACCATGACCCGCCCCAAAAGCACTGGGGATGCGCGAGCACTTGCAATAGAGGAGAACATGCCTCTCCCGTCGCCGACAAAAGGCATTCTCATGACACCTGGAACGGCGAATGGGAGGAGGAAGACGGTATCGTTTGGAGATTCAGTGGTGGATAACGAATCCAAGCGCCCTATGGCCGGAAGTAAAAGTGGATTGCCAAACGACTTCCCGGGCAAATTTCCAAGCCCGTGGGCACCAGGTGACACCAAGCCGGAGGGGCCAGCACAGAAAACCATCGACAAAAGTCGATCTGAACTTACCGAGAAGCTGCAAAGGGTTAAGGAGGACTCAGCAAAGAAGCGCACTGCCGAGCCACCTGCTGCTGCGAGGGCAGACGTTGCTGGGACTACTGCTGTGAGAGATGGTTGCGCTCCACCACAGTCATTTGAGCAGCTTCGAAGAGAATACGAGGAGTATCGCATAAATACAACGCGCGAGGTCAAGAAGCTTGTGACAAAGCAAAAGGCAGCCAAGAGCTACGCCAAAGAGATGGATGAGCAATGCTTTAACCTTCGAGACCAGCTGAGGCAAGAACAGCAGAAGATTGAGAAGTTAGAGGAGCAGTTGACCGAGCTCCAATCCGAGCTCCAGGATGCTCGACAGCAAGAAATCCCAGGGAAGACAGCTCTAAGTCATGTCACGAGGCCCTTGCAAGTACCACTACAGCAACAACAACTGGAGTGCGACCTGGCACAGGCCCGAGAAGAAGCGATCCTCTTACGTGCCGAAAAGGGAGGGCTGTCTAACGAACTCGCCAAACTAAGAGCTGAACTCGAGGCTCTGAAGCCGACCCGACCACGCCCAACCCGGGGGTTCTCACGACAAGACAGTAATGACATCTGGACGGCTTCCATGCCCCCTGTAGCAAAGCCCAATGAAAGCCCAGCAGCAGCAACAACATCTCCTCGACAGGATCCGAACGATATATGGACAGCATCTGCGGCCAAGTCCCTAGCGCATGAGGAGAAGCCAGCAACACCAACCAAAAGTACAGGGCGAGCCGTCACAAGTGGTACAGGCGCAACACCCCTACGAACCCTCAGCATCAACACGTTAGCAGCAGAGTCAGACAAATTACTCAGCACTACCAACGGCCGAGCTCGTCGATCATGGACACGGCTTTCCCAAGCCGCACCCATCTCAGATACAACCAACACCCGGAGCGAGCGACCTCTCGACGACATGAAACGTAAAGATTCATACGACCTCCAGCAACACTCCACCCGAACTCAACCACCGCAAGGACGGTCAGCACAGCAAGCTGCTACTGCCACACAGGCCGATCCAGCTCTGTTATCACCCCTCCCGCCACCGCCCTTAAGTTCTCTCCTCGACCTGCCTACCGAGGCGCCGCTGGTCCGCCCACTAGCGGCCTCACCCTCCACTTCCCCTACTGAACCAGTCGCCAGTGCAACAGTGACGCCGAGCAAGCAATGGCGATCTCTGGCTCGAGCAGGCGCAAAGTCCGTCTCGAAGCCAGCGGTTGGGCAGCCTCAGATAGCAATGGACGCTGCCGCTGCGACCATCCTAGGCCCGCCAGAGGAGGGCAAACGGCTAGTGAGCAGGAGCGGCAGGGAAGTGTCAGCCGAGTTCCAGGAGGCGACGAAGGCAAAATACGCTGCTAGGCGTGCCGAAAGGAACAAGACCGTGGCTGCTGCGTGAGTATTAGATGACTATTCAACGCGGCGGTTTGGCATCGCTGTTTGAGATTTTTCCCTTCATGTTTTGCAGTCTGTCTTTTTGAGCGAAGGTGTTGGAGAGGAGCAAACATGCTTGACCTTTATTTATACCTAGATATAGCGGACACTCGTCTTTGATAGACTACACGTTCGTCACACACCACCTTAAGATGAGTAGTGGAAGAGTAAGGGTTTCTGAATCAAAGAGTCCTATTTCCCAAGATCCCATCATTCCGTTGATCTTTGAAGCTAGAAGACAAGAAGAGAAGAAAGAAAAGTCCGGAGACCAGACGCCAATGCTACAAAGTACGCGAGAGCTGTCATCTGAAGAAACGAAACCCCCCCCAACCCAAACTTATCGGAAGCTCCCTTTATGCGTCTTATACTAAGAACGCCTCAAGAAAGGCAGAAAAAGGTTTGGTCATCGCGAAATGCTCGCTTACATCACTCAACACCTCTCTTATCTCCTTCGATTAAATCAGTGATATTCCCCAAGATCGCCTTCCTCGCTCAGGATCTCGTGGACGTCACCGTTGGTGTGACCGTTCATGCCGCCGTTGACACCCTCCCACTCTTCCTCGATGGCGTGCTTGCCCAAACCTCCTGCGTCGAGCTGTTGCTGCATGACGGCTTGCGCGCTGACGATCTCTGCCAGACGCTTGAGGCGTGGTGTCTGCAACCATGAAGGTGTGTATGTCTCGAGTGCCGTGATGACACGTGGCTCGGCAATCTCGTACGGGCCTGAATCTTCCATGTCGACTGCCTGAAGAAGCAGGACATCTGACTTCGGGTCTGTGACACGGCTGGCCACAGCTTTCATGATTTCGCCGTTGATCGGCTGTTCGTAGTCTGCTACTAGATATTGGTTCAATAGCTTCTGGATTTGATTTGGTGAGAGCCTGGAATTTGTGTTAGTCAGGCAACTAATCGACACAGCGCGAACCGTTTGAAAGGCGATAACTTACATCCAGCAAATATCCTGAATGATTTCGATGTCGTTCAGGGTTGCTTTCTTCAACTGCAACAGCTTGGTCGCCTGCATCAAGTGTTCAAGCTGTAGAGTGCCCTCAGGCATATCATGGCTCTTACACCATTCCTCGATCCTAGTAATGTTGTAGTTGATCTGGAGACCTCTCTTCCAGCTCAGGAAGTTTCTCCTCATGAGCAGGTCATTGAAAGCAGTTACCCCAACCAATCTAAGCAGCTCGGTGACGGTTTGCGTGATGATCGAGTCTTCAAGGTAGAATGCCTTCATGGCTTTGAACACGTTGTTCAGCAACGACAGCAGGTTATCCATGCTGAATGCCGGGGCACTCGAGCTCTGCAGAAGCTTGCCGAGGAAACGGTTGTTCTCGTTGGTAACGAAGCCAGGAAGCGACTGACTTTCGATGATGGCTGGTACGATCATCTTGTGCAGCTTCTTCTTGAGCACCTTCATCCAGGTGTGGTATATGTTGAACTCAAGCGATTCCAAATCGTGCTTGACAATTTCTAACAGACGATCGTACTCGAAGTTATCGGTCTTCTGTGCCTCATACCAGTCTTCGGCAAGGAACACAAATGACAGCATCTCATGGACGTTTGAAAGCCAGAATGCGCCTGGGTTGACGGCTTCATCGCCATCATGCTGCATCACTTCTTGCTGGATGCTTTGCATGACGTTGGCAAGGAAGCGTTCTGACTCCTTTACAAAACCATTGTTCCACATCTCGCTCGTCACTAGATTGATCAAGTAGGCTGGGAATAGAACCTCTTTGTCTGTTGGTGGTGGGGTGCTGCCTGGTGAAGGTATCTTGAGGTTGCGGATCAATCCCATAGTGACCTCATCATTGAGACCGTCCTCATCCGCCAACAGATTCTCCAGCTCCATTTCGACATTCTCCAGACCAGGGTTGAATGTTGAGCCAGACAGAGTCTGAGTATGGCCAGAATTGGTCGCACCGAACGCCATTGATACAGGCCTCGGGTTGAACGAGCCACTGAAACGTTCAGTAATGATAGGTTCAGGGCCAGCACTTCGCCTCTTGGGTTTCTTGCTCGCTACGAGGTTGATTAGACCAGAAGGAACGCTCTGTGCATTCTGTGCAGTGCCATTGGTAAGGTCGCCATTGATAGGTACGGCGCGTTTCGCCAGCTCCAGCTGATCCTGTAGATCGGCCAACTGTTGCCGCAAGCTGAGTTTCTCTGACTCGCTGACAGTCTTGCTTTGCCTCGTCTGCTCAAGCTCTAGATTTGTCACCCTCAAGCTCTCCCTGAGGCCCTTCTCCTCTTCTTGTAGTCGTTTCATGTTCGCGGCACTCTCGTCGTAGTTTTGCTGCAGTCTTCCCATATCGGCTTCCAGAGCCGTAAGTTTTGCTGCGTTGATACCAGCTTGATTGGCTTCAGTCTGTAGCTCCTTCGTCCTCGACTCCAAGGCGTTATGCCTCTCACGCCATGACTTTAGTTGGCCCTCGTAGTTCTGCACCTGTCCTTTCAAAGCCTTATTCTCGTGCCTCATGGTACCCAGGTTTTGAGTCAGCTCAACGACCTTGTTTTCGAGCTTATAAGAGATCTGCTTCAGATCTCTCGCTTCTTCTCGTAGCTTCCTGTAGGTCTTTCTGGCCTTCTTGCCCCTCCACAAGCTCTGGATGATCAGTACTTTCCTCCTGTAGTCCCTCCATCCCTTGAGCTGTTGCCTTGCACGCCAGTTGCGCTGTATGCACCTGGCAGCGTCGCCCATGCGGCTGTCTAGGATCTTCTTGCGGAAGAGGTATCCCTTTGCTTGCGCTTCAAAGCGGATGAGATCGTTTCTGAAGCGTAGGTACGATCTCCTCTCCTTTTGACCTCTCCATACACGTTGGATCGTTGTAGCGCTTTGCTGTCTGCGCGCCTCATCTGCGCGTAGCCTCGCGGCGTTGCCTCTAGCGAAGGCCTGAAAGAGCCGAATGCTGTCTGTAGCTTCAAGATAGCGCCGGCGCCAGTATTTGGCGCGGAGGTTCTTCTGGATCATGATGGCGGCGCTGTTGAGCCGGTTGGTACGGAGGTTCTCTAGGAAGGCCAGCATGCCTGCACGGAAGAAGATCTTCGTCAGGCCGAGCTGATACTTGTCTGAGCCGTCGTTCTTCGCTTCACCGAGGGCCTTGCTCAAGATATTGTTTGCCATTCCCCTGATTTCAGTGGTCCATCCGCTGCTAGGCACCAGCATGTAGTAGCGGAGGGCGAACTCCTCGTAGGTCCATCGCGTTGGGTAGCCGGCACAGCTGATGCGAACGGTCTCTAGGACACCACAGGCTCTGAGCTGAGACAGAACCATTGGTCCTTCGAACTTCCAAGCCTCCTTACCCTCATTAGGTTTGATACAACGGATGTAGTGGACATCAGTGGAGTTGATGGTGTTCATCAGCTCGATCAACGAGCTCTTGAAGATACCACCAAGGGTCGGCTTTTTGTTGGCTGCAGTGCCTGCTCTTCTCGCAATGGCGCCTGGGGTCTTGCTGGCAGCATTTGGGTTCGCTGCAGCACTTTCTCTCTCTCTTACCGTTGAACTCGCCTCGAGGACACTGGCGAGGAATTGGTTGGAGCTGTTCCTGAGCACTTCGAGCTGCTCGTCAGGCACGGTATCCCTGTTCTTTTCTATGAAGCCTTCGCTTTCGTAAGTGACGTCGACAGCATAGTGGCAGACAGTGAAGGCACTCTTGCCAAATCTAGGCTTCTTGTAGAACTTGTGCTTGTCGCCGGAGTAGTTGTGGTGTAGCTTTGTGACGAAACTGTCATCCGACCCCATAGGCAGCCGAGACTCTTCATCCAACAGAGCCAGCACACCCAGCTTGCCCTCGATGAGATCGATACAAGGCTGGTTGTCGCTGAAGTCGATGAACTTCCAGTCAATCTCCTCGCGAAGATATTCTTCCTGCTCAAGCTTGAAGACGTGCTGATTGAACTCTTGCTGCAATTTCTCGTTTGCATAGTTGATACAAAACTGCTCGAAAGAATTCTTGGCGAAATGTTCGAAACCATAGATATCCAACACGCCAATAAAGCTGTTGACCTGCTCAAGGACTTCGGGTGCGGCAAGGAATCCATTCATGGTCTCAACCAGCCAGTCGAAGAGAGCGCTGTATATGTACTTGGCGACGGAATCGCGTACAACGGTCGCCTGGGCCTGGTTCAGGTTCGACATGATCTTCTCGCCGCGGGTGACAAGCTGCTTCTTGACGGTCCATTTGGCGAACTCAGTGGCATCGATGCCGAGCAAGCCAGCAGCTTTGATAACTGAGGGTTCGTCTGCCGTGAGGACGCTGTCGGTGCGGGTGGAGGTGATTTTGATGTTGCCAATGTGTAGGAGAGCTGCCAAGATCTTCCACAGAGACGATTGGAGCTCGTTGGAGACACCCAAGCGGGTAAGTGAGTCCCTCGTCTCCTTGAAATCCTTCGCATCGTCTACGCCCTCAATGTGCGGTGCTCCACCTTGGTTGAGGTAGTCGAAATGCTCCACAGGTATCAAACCAAGCTCTTGTCTCTCTGCATCCGTAGCACCAGCTACCAGCTGATAGAAGATGTGGTAGTTCCGCTCCTTCAGAGGCTGGAAGACCAATCTCGAACGCTCAAGCAGGTATGTTCTGATTTTCGCACCAATGATGTCGGTAGCAGAGTTGAACATGATCTCAATGTACTTTCCAAAACGCGACGAGTTGTCGTTACGGGTTGTCTTGGCGTTACCGAAGGCCTCCATGATGGGGTTGGTGGCAAGGATCTGCTCCTCGGTCTCCGACATCGTGTCCGTTCTCCCTCTTGATCGCAAACCTGGCTGATCCGGTGGCTCACGAGTGGCAAAGTACCGCATGATGTACTTTGCAGACACAGTCTTGCCGGCACCGGACTCTCCAGAGACCACGATGGTCTGGTTGTGTCCGTCGCGCAGCATGTCTGAGAAGGCTTCTTCAGCAATCGCAAAAAGATGCGGCGCCTGCGAGGCTCTGTGTTTCCCGGCATACACCTGCACCATGCCCGGGACATACAGTGAGTCTACCCTAGCGAACGGGTTAGTTGCGATCAGCACGATACCGGAGTACGTGTAGATCTCTTTCTGCGCATAGCGCAATTTGATGGCTTGCAGGACGGCAGGCTCGTTCAGGTGGGATAGGTTGGTAAGGTCGTCGCTAGCTTCAAGCATGGCGGGATTCATAAGTGGCGGTAGCGAATCGTCACTGGCCTCGAGGGCGGCAGTGGTGGTTTCGACAGCACGAGTCTAGAGAGGATGGAAAACATCACAGGTCAGTTCCAACGAGTCCAAGCAGCAGCTGGGAGCATAGTATAGTCTAATCGTGATCGTACCTCGCCATTCTCCAGGGCAAAGACAAGTATCACTTTCTCGCCTTCGACATCCTTGCTCTGAACCTCAGAGGCCACCCAGCCCTCAGTCTGATCTGGCTGCCATGCCCGCGTCCCTATCTCGTAGGTGTGCGACATGTTGGCTCGCCCTTGTTTTCCTCCACCAACTTGGACAACTCTTCCCTCTCAGCTGTACTACCGGTCTGCGGATAGATCCCTATCTCTCTGTGGCCCTGTTGCTCCTGAAGTTCCCAGTCTAATCTATCAGTCAATGCAAGTGCTCAAAGCAACCGAGCGTAGAGGTTTAGGAGAGCGTGCAGGAGGTTCCAACGCCAGCGCCAGGTGGAATAGGCAGGTGGTATTAATACATCAAGGGTGCAGCAATTGCAAAGCACAGAGGCAATGAATGATGGTTGTTGACGGATCTGAGCGTCAAAAAATGAGGGCGTCAGGGCAGTCAGCACAGGCATGAACACATTATTATCGTCGCTGTTGAAAGGCCTGGAGGGGTTGTTTGGAGGGTTTCCTTAAAAGATCACCTCGATCGGCAAAGGTGGAATAGCAACGAGTCGCCCTGATCTCTGAGACCGTGGGTCAATATAGTACAAGGTAGCGGTCGCGGATATTTCAGGGACGCAAAGAGCAGCAGCGCAGTGCAGTGAGCGTCGCGTTGCTAACTCGCCCTAGCGCGAGCCCCTGCTTCTGTGGGCTGTGTTCGAGATGTGACCTGTGCTCAACGGCTTCTCCTCCGCCTTATTTGTTCGAATCGTGTTCCAAGCTTCTACATACGTACCGGTTATGGCCACTCGGAGCGACGTGGACCTGACGAGGACGAGTCGCGTCTCTCTGGACTCGCATATGCTGCTGTCTATACAATTGTCAGTGGCCGGGCATCTGTGCACGCGGATTTCCCAATGCCGGCAACCGTGGGCAAACAGTGTACACGAAAGGGGCCATTCCATCTCTATCGTCCAAACGCGTGCCACGCGAGTCATGTGACCATCTATCCGGGAATGCGGGAAACTGCCGTCCCGCAGTCAGGAACGTGCCGGCACGCCAAGATCGCGTCTCTCCTGAGCAGACCTCACAAGCACAGTGTCTGAATGTAATAAAGGGCACTCTACTCCACCCTATCGAACAACGTGCTTCAAGCAGGTACATTGGATAAAAGTCACCGAGTATCTCTCTACACCGTAGGTTCCTTATTCAAGTTCAACACCCATTCAGCAGACCACTGGCCGCAAGGTCCTCATGTAGTGTTGACCTCTAGTGCCAGGTAGCACAGATGTAGGCAGCATCGTCATCACACCGCCTAGGAAGTCCACCGACTCCCATCTAGATTACCAACTCCATCCGAAACCAACAACTCAGATGCAGTACCAAGGACCTAGAAGAAATCAAATCCATCCACCTCACTGCCCTCGCCCCCTTCATCCTCTATATCACCCTCATCTTCGGCCTTGATCTTCTTAAGCACCTCCTCAGCCCCATCCACAACACATTTCCTCTTCCCTCGTGTTTTCTCCCCAGCCGGCTTCGACGAAACGTCTTCAGTGTCGTCCTTGGCCCCAATCAATCCACCGCGCTTCCTCTTCCTGCTGCTGGCGCCACTGTTCTCAGCAGGCGTAGCAGGCGTCCTCTCCTTTGGCGCGGCAGTCTTCTGGCCCCAACCGGCG
Source organism: Polychaeton citri CBS 116435 (assembly GCA_010093785.1). NCBI lineage: Eukaryota > Fungi > Ascomycota > Dothideomycetes > Capnodiales > Capnodiaceae > Polychaeton > Polychaeton citri. The sequence goes on from MU003826.1 coordinate 80,121, forward strand.
CCATGGGCCGTGCCAGTGTTGGCGGAATTCTTGAGCTTCGCGATGCGGTGCGTGAGTGCCTTGGCCGTGCAGTCTGTCCGTCCCGAAGACGAAAGGGGTCTAAGTGTTAGCATCGTCTCTTGCCGTCTGTACATATAGTGATATGAGGCTTCGAGGAATATGGGGAGAAGGGGCCGTGTGGCCTTACCTGGACCCATCATCTCAGCTACCTCGGCCAGTTTGTCACCGACGGCTTTGATGTTGTAGACCTTAATGATGACTTGGAGGAGCTGTTCGATCGATGAATGTCAGCAATCTGCCACTGCATGGCGAAGTGATACCTGGACGAAGGGAAAGTGGAACCCACTTTGGCATCGGCCTGGGCATCCCAAGTCATTGGCATCTTGGACGTAGTTCTCGCCAGATGCGTCAGTTGTCACTATACGATAAGCTATCTGGCTTGTAGGTGTGGTGTCTGGGCTACTTCAAGAGAGACATGGGTTCTAGAGGCAGCAGTTCTGTGAAGGAAAGAGCTCATAGTCAAGTATGGAAGCCATCATTGAGGGCAGAAGAGACGAGCTGTAATGGAGCTGAACTTCACGTGCACAGTACCGTTTGATCCCTCAGCTTTTGCAGATGTCGTTCATGTGGCAAAGTGAATGAACCGCTTCCTCGCATGCTTCCAGGGCGGAGCCGAGAGTTCCGAGGTTTTGCACAAACGTATAATTCATAGTCAACATTATCGACGGTGGCATGGGATTGACATGGGATCAGGGTGCCGTACAAGAAGACACCCATCACCCCACCTTGAGAATCGAAAATATGTGGTGAAACACGCTGTCTTTCTCACGCAGGGTAAACTAGCTGAAAGAGAAAAAAAAAGGGTATCATTTAGAAGTACATCAACAAGAAGGAGTTATCTCTACCGCCTTGGAGGTAGCCAAAACCCACTCAGGGGCGTGGTGCGACGGTTCTGAAGGGCAGCCTCTCTAAGCCTAATCTCCTCGATCTGCTGCTCTCTCGAAATCTCATGCTTTCGCCTCTCCGCCTCTTGATGCATGCGCTGCTCCTCTTGCATCGTCACTGCCTGTGCCTCCCGCATGGATTGCTCACGTAGACCCATGCTCATGCTTGGCCCTGGCGGCGCGTACGGAGGAGGGCCTCCGTACGATCCAGGCAGCAGATTTCCAGGGGGCGTAGGTGCCGGTCCCCGCACGTACTGGGACTGCTGGCGCTCGTGTTCTTGTCTCTGAGCCATGTAATGCGCGTCCCGTTGCCTCTCGTTCTCTCGCATTTCATTCGCCCGTCTCCATTCCGGTTCAGGCGGTCGTTGCTGAAGCATCGGCTGTGGCTCCTGACGAGCGACGTTGTCACGGCTGAACGATCGATGATGAAGCGGAGGGTACGCAACATTGCTGATCGAGCTGTTATGCATGTGGTGAGCGGCGTTCTGGACTTGCATTGGCGGTGGCTGCGAGAAAGGATTATGGAGCTGTTGGACCTGTTGATGCGGCGGAGGCTGTGCGTGGCTGGGATGTGCTGAGCGTGCATCTCTTGGAGGCGGGTTTGTCGGGCCGGAACCACTATATGACGGCGTCCTGGAGTGAGGATGGCTGGGAGGACCAGGGCCGAGAGGAGGTGGCGAAGGGTTTGCACGCACTGGTCCGTTGAGTTGCGAAAGTGTCGAGCGATGTCGACCCTGGTCAGGTGCGTGATGATAGTAGGGGCGGACGTCCCTTTCAAAGGCAGCTGGTTGAGGTACAGGGCTTCCGTGAGCAGATGGTATGAAAACGGATCTGGACCAGTCATGCTTTGCAGATTGAGGCACTGAGCCAGGACCACTCGACGATTCGTGCTTGAGAGACGGTGGCGGAGGAGCTGGATTTGAGCTTGGCTGGGTGAGTGAGGATCGATGTAGCGAAGTCGGAGGAGGTGCTGTCTGTATAAAGGCGTCCGCTCTTGGTTGTACCATGCCTATGAGGGGTGTCGAGGAGTGAGCGCTATTCGGGAATCCAGCAGTCAGAGGTGATTCTGTTCGTTGTGGAGGGTGCGTAAGACTATCGCCACCACTCATCCGCTTTGCAGGTCTGGGCTCTTCAGGTTCACTGTTGAGTATACCGAAGAGATTCGATCTCTTCGGTGCTTCAGGTGGCTTCGACAATGGTACAGGAGGCGGCGAGGGACCCAATGGCACAGTATCGTGTCTGAAGACATCTTTCTTAGGAGGCGATGGGATTAGCGTCGCGCGACTTGGCACTGATGGTGGAGGTGCCGAAGAAATAGGCCCAAAGACTGGCGAGTCGATGAAGGTATGCCGTGGCTGGGGAGGTGGCTGTGTCGGCTGCTTCTGTGGAGTGGCCACTCGCTCCTCAGAGATGGGTTTACGATCTGCTTGGGGCGCAAGAGGGGCAACTCGGGGAGAGGGCTGGATTGCTGGCTGCTGTACTGAGGGTTGTCGCCGACCTTGGTTGAAGCGCTCCTGCTGCGACTCCTCCTGCTGTATCTGCAAAGCCTTGTCACGCTCAGCTTGCAAGTTCGCTTGCAGACTGCGCATATACTGTGGGTCACGCGGGTCAGGTGGTCCAGATTGAGGGCGTTCGGGTGGCTGTAGTGCAGCAGAAGGCGGCGTAGGCTGGTTGCGGAACACAGGAGGTGCAGCAGGTTGTCTTTGTTCAACTCGTTGCTCAGAGAAGAAACCCAACCGGGGACCAGGGGGGAAGCGCTGAGGCTGCAAAGGAGGTGCTGCGGCGGCCGGCGCTGGATGGGATGTCGGTGGGAGTGCAGCTGAAGTGGCAGGTGGGGCGGCGATGGGTGCAGTTATTGGTGTCCTCTGTGCGGGCGATGAGAACTTTGCTTGGCTTTGGGGCTGCGGCGGTGATGAATGCTTCGGCAGTGGCACGCTGGGTTTGGAAGGCTCGTCGATCTCCATAGCATCAACATGAGGGGCCAAGGCACGCGGTGCAGCTGGGGCGGGATTGTCGTATCTGCGCTTGGTAATGGGAGTTGGCGTTGGCGGTGGTCCCATATCTTCACCCCTAAGGCGCCGCTGGTTGGCTTTCCCAGCATCTTGTTCAAGCTCAGGGCGATTTCCGTTATCGATCTGACGCTGGTAGTGATTCTTAATCATGATGTGCGTCTTAGTGCCCATATGCGACGCAATGGCGGCAAAGTCTGTGCCGAAGTATTTGATATACTTAATAAAGTCACTCTGCTCAGGAACAGACCAATAACTTGACGGTGCAGTCTTTGCAGATTGCCCAGATGGTGTCTGCTTGGGCCGCTCGTGGTCCTCCTGCAAGCCAGCCACTGGCTGCTGCTGCTGTTGCTGTTGCTGTTGCTGTTGCTGTTGCTGTTGCTGTTGCTGTTGCTGTTGCTGTTGCTGTTGCTGTTGCTGTTGCTGTTGCTGTTGCTGTTGCTGTTGCTGTTGCTGTTGCTGCTGCTGCTGGAAGCCATCATGATGGTGGTAGACAATCTGGTTATCCACGTTCGCCATGCTGGCGTGTCCAGCCTGGAATCCAGCAAGAAGCCTAGCGTCTTCAAGTTTGGCTGGGTCATCTTTCGCCGGCAAGCTCTGAAGAGCATGTTTTCCCGGCGATAGCCCATGCGCTGGTGCTGCAGCAAGAGTTGCCAGCTGCTGACTACCCTTTGGCTTCCGGCCTGGCTTCTCCCCGGCACCCTTCCGCCTCCTACCTGGCTTCTCGGGGGCGCCATCTTCATTACCATCTTGTTTCGCAGACGGCTTCTTCGAAGTACCCGCCAGAGCAGCCTTCGTCTCTGCTTCCCTTTCTCCAAAATGGTTTGGAGCAGCGGCTCGTCTTGGTCTACCTGTTTCGGTCAGGCTCAAAGGCTGTGATTGGTCGTCCACGCGTGTGGACGAGAGGTCCGCCATAGCACCAGTGCCTCTCCCGCGAGGAGCAGACTTGCCACCTCTGCCTCTGCCTCTACCAGCTTTAAGCTTTTTCGTACGTGTGTCTCTGAAACGTCCATCCCACTTGTTTGCGTAGTAATGATGGATGCAGTCCCTGTACGTCTTGTTGGGGTCTGGAAGAGCAGCTGCAATCTTTCCCCATCTCTTAGGGTTTTCCTTAAATGCAGCGATAAACACCTGCTGCTCGTAATCCGTGAAGCTGTCCGGGGGCGACTCGTATGCGAAGACCATGGTGAGACTGTCCGGAGTGCGGTAGCGGTTATGGTCCACGAACATGGTCCGCTTGACGTCTTCTGGGGACAACTGATCCGGTAGCGTCGCTTCTTTGAGTAGATCGGCTTGCGCTTTCAGGGCCTCTCGCTCTTGTCTTTCCTGTTCGATGCGGGCGGTCTCTTCAGACTCTTTCAAGACCTTCTCAATGTCGTACTCACTGCTGAACTTGTGTAAACGACGTCCCTCAAGTATTGGATTTAATGGTACAGTTGGGGGCAGCTCAGGCTCCGGAAGCGGTTCCAGGGACTGTTGGCGCTCAAAGCTATCTTCGTCTTCACGCAGGCGGTCCAAATCTTCGCACTCCTCACGCCACCTCCTGTAGCTCTGAGCAAATGCATCCTCCATAGTCATCTCATCCTCTTCTCTCTGATAATCCAGTTCTGCAAGGACCGAGGCCATCGCACCATGCGCGTCGCCTTCCATGCTAGGGTAGATCTTGTCGCTATTGTCTGACCCAACGGAGGATTCTGTCTGCTTGAGGAGGTATGGGAGCGTGATAACCTCGGGACTTGGCCTACGTAGTCTACGCACGTGCTTGTGATCCTCACTGTCTTCGATGACCACATTGCCGTCGCTGTCACCGCGCGGAGTGCGGATCTCGGGTTCATCAGCGCTGCCTGAAGAGTGGGTGGTGGGAGGTGCTTGCTGCTCGTCACTGGCTGGGGGCTCGTCTAGCTCCATCTTTGCATCAAGTTCACGCTCCTTGTATCGTTGTGCGTCCTTCATGGTGATCCTATCTAGCCTCGCAATGCATTCCAGTGGCGTGGTAGCTCGGTATTCTGGGGCACTGAGGTCCACCATCTGCGCTTCGAGCTCACGCTTCTGTCTCTCGAATTTCGCTTCGAATAGCGTCAAGTCTTCTGCGTCGAGCTCGTCTTCATCCTCACTTGACAGTGTGTGCTCTGCCATGTCAGAGTCCTCTATGTCGGATTCATCATTTGACACTGGTTGCCCGATGAACGATTGTTTGGCCGAATGGCTCGTCACGGAGTTGTTCCTCTGCTGGCTTGGTGGAGGATCGACATCCATCTTCTCTGGACTAGCAGCCTCAAGTCGAGGTGATTTGGCCGGACGTTGCGATAATTGCTCCTGAGGGACGTCCAGTCTAGTGGATGCAGCATCATCGCCCTTGGACGCCGAATCATGGCTGGGCTTGTCCTTCTCGTCCCCGTTGAAGTCCCTCTTTGCTGGTATGGATTTGTCGGTTACAGGTTGGAAACCTGGCTTCCATTGGTTCCAGCGTACACCTCGTGAGCCTGGAGGCGCCCAAGGCTGGTTACCTAGTCGATCCTGTGGACGGTAGAAGCCCTGGCCAGATGACTCTGAGGCACCTCTTGGAGCTGTTGGCGGCACTCTGCCGGCTCGCGGACCAGTCGGCACATTGATCGTGGTCGCTTTTGGTGACACACTGTATGATTGATTGCGCGGTCCGGAAGGCGCAGAAGCTGGGGGTGTTTGACTTCTCGTAAGTCCTTGTAGAGCTGGAGCAGGAACGTGATCAGCTCTAGGGGAGGTGAACGGAAGCCTCGGCGATGCAGGTGGAAGTGCGGGTGACTTGCGGGAGGCTCTGGGACCGGTGGGAGCGTTGAAGTCCACAAACCGACCTTGCTGTGCAATTGGGGAGACAGGCTGATTCAGAGACGGGAACGTCGTCTGCGCAATGTTCGGGGACGGTGGTATGGAAGACGGCCAGCTGGGCTTCGCGAAGGTGTCAGTCTGGCTCCGGGGGCCTAGGGAAGCGCTCGACGATGGCAGGGAGTCCCATGATCGAACTCCATGTAGTCTCGGACCCAGTTGGTTGTTGGCATCCGCTTCGTGTGCCCTTGGGGCCTTCGGTGCGGCAGGTGGAGGGCTTGACGTTTGTGGTTTCGGTGCGTGAGCTTGGGCTTGAGCTTGGACCTGAGGTTGGGCCCTTGGAGCACTGGGTGCGTCTGCAGGAGGCTTTGGCTTTTCCTCTTGCCCAGACACACCAGGATCTGTGTTCCGTGCATTCGAGGTACTCGAGGGTATGGGCACATTGGAGGGCTGCTTCACAGAGCTAGGTGTAGACGGCACGTGCGCCGACGGTGAAGGCTGTGAAGGTTGTGAAGGCTGCGAAGTCTGTGGAGGCTGTGAAGGCTGCGTAGGCTGCGTAGGCTGCGTAGGCTGCGAAGGCGGTGGGGCTGCTAATGACAAGGTGAAAGCCGGCACTGGCGGAGCCTGCGTGGGTGGCGAAGATCCTCGAGCGCCATAGCGGCTGGTCACGGTTTCCGCACGACCATTCAGATAAGATGGGGTTTCCGGCTGTTCACGGCGAGGACCTGCACTGGTCTGAGAGTTGGAGCCCCTTCTTAGAGAAGTCTCTGCGACCCCAGTACTCTCAAGGAGCGCGAGTCTACCTGGATCTATCTGGGGCCCGACTACTTGCTGCTCTCTCTGCGCAGCCGCAGGCACACTGGTTGGGGGGTGCCTGGGCTCTGCTCGAGGAGGGGGTTGGTCGCGGCGGGGCTCCCTGTCGGCCCAATCTGCACGTCTGTCATCGTCGCGCCGTTCGAAGCGTCTATCGTCGCGCCTGTCGGCATCGCGGCTGTCGCGTGACAGATCACGTCCCCACCTTGGAGGCGGAGAACGGTCACGTACGGGACGGAACAAGTCGCGGTCATCGAAAGTACGTCGACCGCCTCGACCGCCTCTGGACTCGAAGTCTCCTCTTCCACGTCCTCTGGAAAAGCCGCCTCTGAAAGTCGAAGAGGAAAAAGGTGGTGCTTCTGGGTACGTGGAGCCTGCGGAAAGCGGGCCGTCACGAGAACCTCTGCGACCGCGGCCGCTATCCAGGTCGCGAGGGGGGAAGTCGCGACTGTCCCTAAAGGCCCTTGGAGGCGAGCGTTCTGGTGGGGTCGGCGCTCTGTCACGTCTATCGAAATCACGTTCCTTGAAGGGGCGGCCTCGATCGCGGTCACTACTCCCAAGAGGTGGTAGATCCCTTAGCTGTGGTACATAGCTGGAACGGGACTGGCTCGCAGCGGGAGGCGGGCCGTTCCCTTGAGCTGGGCGGGCAGTGTCGAACTGGGATCTTGGGCCCCGAGGTGCGGCAGTGCTGTCACGAGCGCTGTCGTAAGGTCGATTGTTGAAGGTGGAAGGGACAGAGGGCCGTCTATCGCTGAAACGCGGCGGTGGTGAGCGTGGTCGGTCATTAGGCCCGCGGTAATCCGAGGGGACATATCGTGACATAACAGGTTGTTTTTCAATTCAGGGTGCCTGTTCCATGGATTTGCAAAGGTGAAGGCGAGGACGTCCAACTGGTATGTAGAGCGTTGGGCGATCGTGCAAGCATCTACAGGCCGGTCAGGCGTACGATATACAATGGGACTGGCTGCTCAGCGGGCCAGATGCTAGCGTGAATGCGTGAATGCGTGAATGCGTGAATGCGTGAATGCGTGTGGGCGTGTGCGTGTATATACGTCTGAAGCAGAGGATGGTGCCTCAGCAGCGGCAGCAGAGGGCACGGCTTTAGAGAGTGAGCTGGCGGCCAACCAGAGTGATCTGGCGTCCGTGGTGGTATATCGACAGCGGAACAGCCTGAAGGAAAGTGAGAAGAGACAACAAGACAACAGCTGCGCGTGCGTTCGAGCGTTCGAGCGTGCGAGCGTGCGTGCGTGTGCGTGTGCGTGTGCGTGCGCAGGCAGGGTGGAATTGAAGGCTCGAATGGAAAAAACCGTCGAGCCTAGTTCCGAGTCGCAGGTTCGATTCGAGATGACACAACCTAAAGTCAGGTCAGGTAAGGGCTGGGGCTAACCTTTCTCGCTTGGCTCGCGCTTAAGATTAGAGTTAGGCTTGGCGTGCGCGCGGGATCTGTCGAAGAGGAGGAAGAGGGAGAGGGCTCGCCTGGAGGGTTGTTCCGCTCTTAGCCTAGCTGGTCCGGCTTTTACCTTCGACCTTAGTTAGCTGAGGTGTCTCCGTACTGGTCGCGCTGCGCTGGGGCGCTCGTCTGCAGTCCTGAGATTCTTGCAGGTGACTTGACGCGTGCACTGACCACGCTCACGATCCGGCGCCGGCAGTCCGCGAAAGTCGCAGTGAGTGTAGCAGGCGTGACACCAGCGCAGGGTGGAGCTGGAGGGAGAGAGAGTCACTCTGTGTGTGTGCGTGTGTGTGCCAACTGGGTAGAGAGTGCCACTGGCGGCGCTTCTTCCTAGGATAAGGGCCCGCTCACACGCTCTGCTGTGATGGTTCCAGAGCGCTCGCCAAACGGTCCGCAGTAAGTCCTGGGTGCAGGCAGATGCTGAGTCTCAGTCTCGCTCTCTCGCTCTCGCTTTGCCTCTCTGTGGCCGTGTCGTCTGCAGAGTCTGTACAGGGTGCAAGCACCTCTATCGCAGCGTGCTGGATCTGCAGTACTCGTGCTCGCCTGCTGGAGTACGGGAATCACGTCAGGCTGTAGTGTGCTCTGCAGACAGCAGGCAAGCGGATCCGGATGCAAGCTCAACCTACCCCAAGGCAGAGAAAATGTAGGAAACCCTTTGGGAGACGCGAATCCTGATGGCGCGTGCAAGGCAAGGGAAACCAGGTGGCGAGAGATGATGTCCAAGGCCGTAGGTATCCCGTCAGTACTGTCTTGGCGTGCTTTCGTGAAGGTGAAGGGAGAGGGTTGTTTCTGGCGTGTTGATGTACGTGACAGAGTTTCCCTTCGAGGCCGACCTCTGGGCAGGACAGGACAAGACAAGAGTCTGCAGAGTAGGGTAGGGTAAGGTAATCTGCAGAGCACAGTACCTAGTGTTTCCGGCGTGGAGTTTTCTGGCCTAGCGAAGCCCTTGTGCATGGGCATGGGGCAGAGACAGGCGGGAAAGGAGCAGCAGTGCCAGGCACTTCGAAATGCCGGCCAATCAGCGTGCAGCATTGCAGGGTGAAAGCGACCAGACTCGCACCCGTTTCGATGCATGCTGCCTCCCGCTTCCCGGCGCAGTGGATAACCCTCCCGTTTCTGTTTTTGCCCAATTCAATCGTTATTCTCATTATTGTCATGGTGGTTGTTATTCCTGCTACCTAGGTACCCTTCTCCCACCCCCCAATGCAGTGCTGCTGTGCTGACCCAGCACTCCACACAGCGGGCCACAATCCAGCCAACAAAACCCAATCAAGTCGATGCGTCAATCTACGGCCAAGTACCCAAGTACCAGCGTCGCTGCCGACCAGATCCACACTGCAGCATTGCAATCCTACGCACCCCAGGGGACCCCGGCACACACGGACACACAGCCATCAGTGTCGAACACGTAGCCAGAGAGATGGCCGAGGCGTCAGGGAGAGGGCGAGGGCGAGGGCGAGAGCGAGAGGGCGCGGGAGAGGGAGCGAGCGAGCGAGAGAGAGAGAGAGTTGAGACCTACACATGGATCGCAGCTTTAGTCATGATGCATGGTGGGATGGGGGCTAGGGTGTGTGCCCATCCCATCTGACGCAGATTTACTTGCATCGAAACGCCAGCTTGGCGGGAAGGGTGGGCGTGGCTTTCCAGGCTAGATCCGCACTACTTGCGCCCTCACATCCCCATGTCGTAATTCTCCCATTTCCATCCCTGATCAATACCGTACGCCACCGGCCCTGGTGACGGGACATGGGAGCGTTATGCACCGCTCGCTCGTGTTGATCTCAAGAGCCCTCTTGGAATGGCGGGCAATCCGCACTTGGCGCTCCCCCTCGCCTGCCGCACTACAAAGCGTCAGATGTGTCTCAAAGGAACATGCTCACTCCCTCACTCTCCCTCACTCTCTCTCTCTCTCTCTCTCCCTCTTTCAAGATACACCTAGGCATCTCGTCGAGAGCAAAACGCACGCAGACAGGCCCAAGCAAATGCTCCGCCTCTGTTGCGCATTCCTGCAGCATACGAAAGTGGTAGCCCCCTGTCTTCCACGCGCGCTGCCAGTGGCGCCGCTAGCTTCTACCGAAGAGACTCGCACTATCATTGGGTGGTGCTCTGGGCTTGCCAAGATCCTCGCCCCTACCGTATACATAGGTATTCTGTCTGTACCTAGGTAGTGGCAGCTGCCTGCTCCGTCTTTCCAGATCATGTGTGCTACAACAGATCTGCTAGCTCTGTCCGCTCACGCTTCCAAAATGTGACCTGGTCTTTAAGCTGACGGATTTCTGGCAAAGATGCTGATCTCGAGTAGTCTATCTGCACAGGCAGGTAGTAGATGCTCGAACATACAATATGAAGGACGCAGTGAACCCCAGGTGGCTGGTGGTGCCTCAGTGTAAATGCCGTAGCCCTGGGTTTGGTTTTCCTTCGGCTTACATGCACCTAAAGGTGGGTGTATGAGGTACATGATACCTGCCTACATGTATGTTCAGAGGCGTTACCCAAGACTCGTTGGCTTAGGGAGGGAGGAAAAGCGGCTCATGCGCATATCTAATAACTAGGTACCTGCTTAGACCCTTCCATCCAATAATTCGGTCGATAACCTCATATATATCCCTGCAGATGTCGGCGTCATGCTTGATCATGCTTTCCCTGCGGCACCACTGGACTTCACAGTGTGAGAGCCTCTGACAACATACACGAGCATCAACGCCATACGTTTGACTGGTTTGAACACACCACCACCAAAGGAGGTGGACAACATCCAGTAAAACGGTAAAACGCCTTCTCGGCCTTATCCGTGCAATCTACCCTAGCTGATCCAAGCTTGTAGGTCGGAGAATAGACTAGGCCGAGGCAGCAAGCGGAAGATATGGCAGCGCGGGAGGGAGGTGTAGACAGGCGGAAGTTAGGACAGCCCGAGACGCCCAAACCACGTGTGTCGAGTGTCGAGTAGAGCAAGTATGGGGCCTGTCACTCGCGAGAATCCATCGACCGACGACTGGCAGCATGGAGTATTTAGTTCCTGTGGTCGCCTCCTCCCCATCATGAATGTTGCTCAACCATATCGTCCAACAACCCCACAGAACAATCTGAAACATGACGCCAGCAATCGCTATCCTTGGTGGAGGCCCCAGCGGCCTGGCACTGGCCCGTCTGCTGGAGGTGAAGAACATCGACTATGTCGTCTTCGAACGCGACTCATCCCCCACCTCCGTCGGCCAGGGTGGGTCGCTTGACGTCCATACTAATAGTGGGCAGTTGGCTCTGAAGGAATGCGGCTTGTTCGATGAGTTTAAAGCTCTGGCCAGATACGATGGCCAAGCCTTCAAAGCAGTGGACAAGGACTGCAATGTCATCTGCGACCAGGGCCATGAGGGCCAGGATGGGAAGCCTGAGATTGACCGCAAAGATCTCAGGCGCATCCTTCTCAACTCAGTGCCAACGGAGAAGATACGTTGGGGTTGCAAGATTGAGAGCGTCAGTCGAGAATCAGATGATTCTATGGCAGTTCGGTTTGCCAACGGTGATGTCCAAAGCGGGTTCAACCTCGTTGTGGGAGCGGATGGAGCGTGGTCGAAAGCCAGAAGCTTGGTGAGTACCACTGAAGGAGAGACTTTCAGTGCTTTCCAGAAAGATACACTGCTGATGATTGCTAGTTGACGCCGGCAAAGCCACACTACTCGGGCCTTTGCTTCATCCAGGCTTCAATATCCAAATCAAACCCATTCTACTCGACCACATCTACACGGGTGGGGCCTGGGATGTACTTTGCCTTGACATCAGGCAAGGCAATCATCGCCCAGCGCATGGGGGATGGGTCGTACATGGTGTACGCCGGGCTGCGGCTGCCAGAACACTGGACAAAGACCAACGCAGACTTCTTCAACTCACCCGCATTCCGCGAGCAACTGGTCACGAGCGACTACGCAGACTGGTCGTCAGACATCACCGACTTCATCAAGAACAGTGACGATGAGCCCCTCCGCGCCTGGCCCCTGTACTCCCTGCCCACCGAGTCTCTGCCTTGGGAGTCTGTGCCAGGTGTCACCCTCGTCGGCGACGCTGCACATCTAGCCACACCTAACGGAGAGGGTGTGAATTGCGCTATGTACGACAGCTTGCAGCTGGTGCAGAAGATCGTCCAATACGGTCTGGACAACCTTGCCGAGGCTACTAAGAGGTATGAGGAGGAGATGTTCCCGAGGGGCGTCGAGCATATTCGCGATGGCGAGAATCTCAACGGCATGTTTTACGCAGAGGATTCCCCAGTGGGCTTCAGGCAATGGGCTGCATCTGTGGGTATGCAAGCCTAGCAGATAGCGTGACGCTGGCCTTAGATTCCCCTTCCATCCGTTTATAGATAGAGCAGTGTACAAAATGTACGAAGTAGTCCCACCTTAGCGGAAATAGCAAGCGATTTCTCTCCTCAACTGTCCTGTTCAACCTTCTCTTGGGGAATTTGAAGATGGTCATGTCGCAAACCCGAGTGGCCTCTTCCCCGACTGCTGACCGAGATCAGGATGACATACATGAACGTACATGAACACACATGAGCACACATGAACACACAAAAACACACATGAGATGCCTCCCTCGGTTTGCCTATTACGGCAACACTTGTGCACACATGTCTTGTGGCGGCACAATCCGCCGCCCCGATACGCCCCGCCACTAGCGATAGAGGGGTAAGTGCAAGCGACTTTGGCACGAAGTAGGTTTTTATAGAATTTGCGAAGCGGGATGTGACAACATTCTTCATTTGCATCAATTTGTATTGAAGCTGCATATAATATGACTACGAATACTGTAGCAGAGGGAGCTGCTCCTTCAGGAGCCACCGATGCGGTGCTAATGCCATCAGATCCAGTACCTGAGGGTGCAATGCCCGTCAAAGGACTGGATTTCGACGCATTTGCAAGTAGGAATGTATCTGTTGCTGAACTGGTGGACAGCATGTCACACATGGGTTTCCAAGCATCTTCGATAGGACAGGCCGCGCTTATCGTAGAAGGCATGGTATGCATACAAGCACGCCGCACGTTCATTCATGGCCAAACAGCTGAGACGTCTGTGTAGAGAACTTGGCGAGATCCGGAAACGGGTGACAGAACCACGATATTCCTGGGTTACACATCGAATTTGATCTCGTCGGGTCTGCGCGAGACATTGAGATGGCTTGTGCAGCACAAACACGTCTCTGCCATTGTCACCACGGCTGGTGGGGTGGAAGAAGACTTCATCAAATGCCTGGCTCCAACATATCTTGGCTCATTCAGCACGCCTGGTGCGGCTTTGCGAAAGCAGGGCATGAATCGCATTGGCAATTTGCTCGTCCCCAACAGTAACTACTGCAGCTTTGAGGACTGGGTGGTGCCAATCCTGGACAAGATGCTTGAGGAGCAAGAGGCGAGCAAGGGTGCAGAGGAGCCTCTTCATTGGACGCCGAGCAAGGTCATTGCTCGCCTTGGAAAGGAGATCAATGACGAGAGATCTGTGTATTACTGGGCGTACAAAAACGGCATCCCTGTATTCTGCCCAGCATTGACAGACGGTAGCATAGGTGACATGCTCTACTTCCATACTTTCAAGTCATCTCCATTGCAGCTTCGAATAGACATAGTCGAGGATATCCGGCGGATCAACACCATCGCTGTCCGCGCAAAGCGTGCCGGCATGATCATACTTGGCGGCGGTGTTGTCAAGCACCATATCGCGAATGCATGCCTGATGAGGAACGGCGCTGAGAGCGCTGTCTACATCAACACCGGACAGGAGTTCGATGGCTCGGATGCAGGCGCAAGGCCAGACGAGGCCGTAAGCTGGGGCAAAATCAAGGCTGATGCTCAGAGTGTCAAGGTGAGTGCGGCGTCGCCTCATTGCGCCAGCGAACCCGTAACAGGCTGACCGACATGCGAACCAGGTGTATGCAGAGGCCACTCTAGCTTTCCCGCTTATTGTAGCCTCGACGTTCGCAAAAGTAGACGGATCGAACACAGGGCCTCCGCCATCATAACCAGTCCGCAACAGCAAACAACGACGCTTGCCTACACCTGTGATGCTCTCTCGAAGACATAACCAAACGCGAAGAAAACAAAGGGGGTCCAGGTGAAGATACTAGCCCTCCAGGGCAGGAAAGCTTCTTCGGAGGATGTGGCATCTGCACACTACGGAGCTGGCGATCCGTTAGTTGCTATGCGGAAGCCACGCAAGCTGCACGCACACCATAACACCAGAGCTAATGCAGGTGCGTGTCTTGCGCTGATCGAGATGCCCTCCAGACATGAATGCATCGCAACCCTCATGCAGTTGCTTGCATTCGAAATCATCGAATCAAGATGGGATTGCATGAAGGTGGTTGTCTCCCAACGAGCGTCCTAGCCAGGCTCGGTACCTGTAAAGGTTCCGAAGGGATACCTAGCTGGGTAGGCGCTGCGCTGTGCCGTGCTGTGCTGTGCTGTGCTGTGCTGTGCTGTGCTGTGCTGTGCTGTGCTGTGCTGTGCTGTGCTGTACTCTGTACTGTAGACTCTACGGGGAGGGTCTTGGCGTGAGGCATGAACAGCAGCAGGATAAGGCATGACACGTGTCTGCCCCACGCTACGGAAGCAGCCGCCAGAGTAGCGCAGCGCAGGGTAGCGCAGGCGTAGGCGTAGGCGGGCGGTTCGCGAGGAACAAAGCAAAGATCAGGTGCTAGAGGTACTGCAGGTGAGGCAAGGGAAAGCAGAGCGATCGTCAGCGGGTGTGGGAGCCTGGAGGCCGCCGCGCCTTCAGCTTGAACCCTGATCGATAACCCATCCAACCTCAGGCCAGACACACCTAATCGTACTGTGCTGTACGTACCGTACCCTACCATTCTGCTCTACTCTGCTCTGCTCTGCCTTGCTGTACTGTAGGTGCCTTGCGCTGTAGCCTAGCACACTCATGTCTTGACAACAGACAACTCCACATCAACAACCTCAGGCTCCGAGAAGGCTGACCAGAGGTCCCAGGCAGCAAGACGACGCTACGGCCACCAGGCACTCGTTCATATACCGCCCTCCCTGCAAGCAAACATCCTTCCTCTGACACATGCATCCGCCCTCACCCTCTCACGTATGTGAAACACGACCTGCTGCCAAGCTTGGCCTCTTGAGTCGAAGCACTTCGGTCTGCAACGGCTAGACATCTGCACCTTGTCACATCCACATCCACCTCCACCTTCACCACCTCCACCGTGGTCTCTTCCGGCGCTGCTCTATTCTCCGGCACCGCTGTATTCCACGCACGCTCCGCCGTATCGCTTTGCAGCGTGGGTGTCACGACTGAGTCACCGTGCAAACGGATCTGCACTCAACTGCGACACCGCCAGACTCAGTCACACTCAACATAACCTTTCCCACCCTGGCAATCGATCACATCATGTCAGCGGGCGATGTCTTACCACACCAGGTCCTGCCGCCTTCCTTTGGCACCCAAGGCTCTCATACACCTGTACCCACGATCCCAAGCTCCATAGACTCTCAGGTACAGGACCACATTGAGGCCAATCAACCCCCGGAGGATGCAGAGATGGAGGGAGGCGAAGACACAGCGGGAACCCCACGGCAGCGGGAAACACCGCCGCCCACCATCCCGGCCGTCTCAAGTTTCCATGAAGACTTTCAACAGTCTGCCACAGATCAGCCTCAAGCATCAGAGCAGACGCCTGCTGACCATGCACATGCCAACGCCGCCGACCCTCCTCGTGAAGGGCAAGCTGATGGGCAAGCTGACGGGCAAGAGCGTGAGGGTGACCACAGTGAAAGCGACAGCGATGGGGAGGAAGACGAAGAGGACGAAGAAGACTCTACCCCAGGCTCGAGGTGGGAAGCGATCGAAGAGGACAAGTCAAAGCCATGTGACGACGAAACGGCATACATCGAGAACAAGGGCGAGCACAGCGCGCTGGATCATACATACTGGGAGGAGCAGACCTTCATCGAGCTGGACGATCCAGAGCTCGTACCCGGCACAAGTGGAAGGATCGAATGGCTGGTAGAGCACTTTAACGGCACGAAGGAGAACCCCAACAAGGATCTCGTGATGCGGTCTCAAAAGGTCAGGATGGGCGAGTACGAGTGGCAGATCAAGCTATACCCGCATGGCAACGGTGGCGATTACCTCAGCGTCTACGTTGAATGTGTCGACATGTTGCAGCCGGAGTTCGACGCCTTTGAAGAGTTCAAGCAGCTCCCAGTTCCTAACCTCAAGGGAGCACCGAGCTTGAAGAAGCGGCGCTGGCTGGCAGCGCAGGTCTCCGTCGTCATGTACAACCCGGCCGAGCCGCGCACGAACGAGTTCAAGTGTGATGCCCATTCCTTTCACAAAGGCTCTCCAGACCTCGGTTGGAAATACTTCAGCTACGAGCCACGTTACTGCTTCCACCAGAGGAGGCATGGCCAGCGAGAGGCCATCTTACGTGACGACAAGCTCGCTTTTACCGCGCATATACGCTTGATCGACGATCCCACTGGCTGCATGTGGAACCAGGGTGTCTCGTCTCCAGAGGACAGTATCAGCGTGACTGGCCTACGACCGTTTCGTGGCCAGTCTGCTTTCAACGCTGGAATGATACCCCTGTTGCACTTGAAGCAATTCCGAGAATTCATCGGACGCATCGAGAAATCGGATGCCAAGCTTGTGCTCAAGTTGCAGTACTTGATACATAAGATGCTCTCAAGGAAGCCGCCAAAGCGACACAGCCGTCACGATGTTCGTGCTGTCCCAATAGCCGACTGCGTCATGTTCCTCCAGTCAATGAGGCAAAAGCTCCATGATGCCGGGCTTGGTAAAGACTTTGACGGGCTATTTGGGCCTATGAAAAGGGGTATGGTGAGCGACAGGCTCCAGAAAAACAGCAGCGTCCAAGCAGCCATCGATTCGCATACCAAACTTGACACCCCGCCTGTTCTGTCACTCGAGCTTGAACGACAGCAGTTCACCGAGCAGCGCAAGTGGAAAAAGCTGGATTACAAAATTGACCTCAATGATGTTGTTACGGTTCGAGGGCACTCATACACTCTGTACGGATTTGTCACGCACACCGGGCACCTGCAGTCTGAGATCTACACTGCCTATGTCCGCCCACGGGGCCGGGATACCAGATGGTACTGCTACGATGGTGGCCGCGTCCGCTGCCTGACGCGCAAGCAAGCTCTGGAGTGCGCCAACGGGTCCCAAAACCGAAGCGGCGACGAACATGATTCCTTGGTCAGCCCTGGCCTAGATGAGCTAGTGTATCTCGTCTACTACGTTCGAGATGATCAACCAATTGAAGTGCCGGCGGAGGAGGAACTTGCTTCCCACATGATGCCAAAGGAAAAGCAAAAGGTAGAAAAGGACGTTCAAGGCCAGGTTTCCGATCCCGAGAAGGCTGCTAAAGCAGCAGAGGAGAAAGCGCTTACACGCCTCGATACGGTGATCCAACCGGACGGCCCAGTTCATCCCAACGAGCCTGCTGATACGCCACAGGAGCACGTGGCTAGTGTAGACGATGTTGTGATGAGCGATGCAGAGCCAGAGCCTCAGACGCCAACCACAGATAAGCAAACTACAAGCGGAAACCCTACCGCAGCTACAGCCACAGCCACAGCCACAGAAAACGAATCTCTAATCGCCAACCAGCAAACGGCAGAAATCCAACAGCCTAGACGGATTGTTATCGATTACTTCTCACGAGAGTATTTTGACGGCTTCTATCTGAATGACAAGCCCCACGGCGAAGGCCACCTGATCAGTGTCCAAGGAGACAACTATACAGGTGCATTCTTCAACGGCCAGTACCATGGCAAAGGCAAGATGATATATGCCAAAGATGGCAGAGTCTACGAAGGCGACTGGGTAGACGGCAAGCGTCATGGTCAAGGCGTCTTGACAGAGGAGAACCGCCGCTATGAAGGCGGTTGGCACGAAGACCAGCAGAAGGGCAAGTTCGTTCTGACTGGCGAGGTCACTGACGATGAAAAGAGCTGCTGCCAGATCTGCTACATGAACCCGCTCAACTGCGCGCTGTACGACTGCGGCCACGTGGTCGCATGCAAGGACTGTGCTAGGCGGATCGATGACTGCCCTGTCTGCAGGAAGAGGGTGCTCGCTCGCGTCGAGCTGTTTGGCGTAACCGTTTCCTTGGAGTAACAGGTCTCTTCTCTTTCATGGGCATTAAGGGGGTTCACTAGGAGGATTGTTATATAGTCCCTGTTTCACAGACACGGGCACCGAGACTGGATAGAAAGGTGTTTTCGGTTCTGCTCATGTTCTCTCAAAGACACACACTCGATTAAAGCATGGTATTAGCGTGGGCGTCTCCGGTCATGAGCGTTATGGCAAGATACCCCCCCAAACTTGAGTAAAGGATTGCTGTAACAATGAAATACCGCTCGCTCACTCCAGGTACAAGATGGAATAAATTATACTACAAAAACTCGGCTTTTCATCTTTCTGTAGCTTCTAGATCCTCAAATCTTGCTGCAATGTGAATTCCACAGTAGCATGAAATCCGTTGGAAATACAGCCTACCTAACCTGACCACACATACTCCCTTTACCAGTCCCTCGCCTTCCCAATCTGGTCGATAACCCACTGCCGCCTCCCCTGCCGCGGCTCGACGACCGACTCGACGAACCTCCCATCCTCGCCCTTCGCCCAGTACTTCAAGTAATCCCCACGGCTCATCTTGACAACGACCATGCCGCCAGCATCGGACTTCCCACCACTTCTGCCGCCAGCATCCTGGCCCATCAGTTTCCTAAAGAGGCTGCTTCTCCTCCTGTGCTGCGGCGGCTGGACGGGGTCTGGCCCGTCGGCGCTGGCATTGGCACCGCCACTGCTGCCCTCAAGCGGACCGCCGATGTCAGAGAACTTGATCGGGATCCGCACCAGGCTGCTATCCGTGTAGCCTGGCGGCAGGTGGTTGGCCCCGGCGTCGGTGCTGTCGCTGATCATGTTGGTGAATGGGTCGTGTGTGTACTTCAGCGGCTTGCCTGTAAGGGATGTGCGCTGCTGCTGCTGGGGTCGTGGCGCATCGTAGAGAGTCGTCGCCTCGCTACTGGTGAGGGAAGCCGAGTCCTTGTCGAGCATTTCTGGGCGTTGGGTCCTTGGGCCCGGATTGAGTGGGATCAATGCTACGGCAGGCTACTACGGATCTTTAAGGTGTACCGTGGTTCTAGTAGCTGGGAAAGGCTATGTTCGTCACGCGACTTCGTGTGGTCTGATAGCTTTGCATCTTTTCTGTAGCTAAGCTTTGTCTGTTGCACGACCATTTACAGATCGTTCACGCTACTGCTCATGAGACACCCTCTTTTCGACGCCTTCGATACTGCTGCGCCATGTATCAATGCACACGATGATTGTAATCACTAAATCAAGGCAAGATACAGCACTCGCAATGGTGGTGCACAACTGTAGGTGTGCTTACCACGACATGCAATCGTTGTGAATGGTTGTGAGGCACAGCCGCGGGCAAAGCCTGCCTCATGGCCTGATCTGCTCCAAGGTCTGTGGGACGACGCTTCAAGGTTGCACAATTATCAGCTTAATCCGGTATGGAATCAATCTATAATGAGCTTATCAGCTAAAGACATGGAAACCTGCTTGGAATGAGTGCAATCCCAATTTATGCCACAATCAATAGATAGTCTATGGTTGGCTAGGCTGAGAGGCACTGTTTACAACAGCATCAAACCATTGCCCTCGAAAATTTTGCCTCCTTTACCTGTCCATACACTATCCAAGCTGCGCTTGTGCTCCTCCAAGTTAACATCGCGCCTGGCTGCATGCTTCGCGCTCACGCTGCGACGGCTGTAGGTCGTGGCATTACCGCTGTAAGAGCCTGCAACGCAATGCGACTTCCCATTGAATGCCGTATCCGCAACTGTCTTCCATGCAGCAGTTTGATCGACCGCCATGGCAGGCGTGTAGTAGATGCGGCAATCAGCCGGCTCGTAGACGAATTGCAGCGGGGTCTCGGTTTCATCTCCCTCTCTGATGCCGTCCCGCGAGTTCACGACTACCGACGTCGCTCGATACAAAGGCAGGTTACTGTACTCGCCTAGAGCGGTCGAGTTGTAATAGGCTTCGTCATGGACGTACTGGTACTCGAATGGCCACAGTGCTTGCTCGAGAATGTAATCCCAGGGATAGTCGTTGGTACCCTTGACGCCTCCAACGGCCTGGATAATGTCACGGCTCGGCCTGCCTCCAAGGGCAATAGTCTTGACTCCAGCTTGTTGTCTCATAAGCTCACTGAAGATGGTGCAAGTGCTTGCACAATAGCCGTCGTATACGATGACGATATTCTCAGCTGCGAATGGCTGGGTAGTGATGTTAGAGCGGTTGAGATACCCAGATACGTAGATACCGCCGGAATTGTCCGGAATCAGGACATCACTCAAGTTCCATCGAATGATGCTGGTGAAATTGTCTGGGCCTGGCCCATATGCGTGTGGTCCAAACTTCTCCGGCCACGACGTGAACGGCTCGTAATTTACATCTGCATCACTCCTGTAGTTCATCGGGGACGAGGTGATCTCTTGAGCTGTGTCGTTGGTGTCCAAGCTTCGCGGCACGAGTCCTGAGAAGTAGCTTGCCTCCTGTCCGATAAGGTCGAAAGCCTCATGAGCGCGGAATCTCGTAGCACCATATGGGAGGATTTGTGGGAAGAGCTGCTTGAACAGGTCATAACCTTGCAAAATCGTACCACCTCCATTTGCAGAAACGTCAATGATGAGCTTCTTCTTTCCCTCGGCGACTGCGCGGTCAATAAGGTATGTGTTGACTGATTGGAAGGGGAGCTCATCTGCATCGCTCGATACAAATGATGGAACGCTGAGGACAGCAACATCGTCATATCCTTCGCCTTCTAAGAAATACCCAGAATTGAGGTTGCTCATCTCACGAATGATGGGTGATGGGTAACCCGGTGCAGGAATCGTCGTCGTGGTGGCTGAGCTTGTGGGAGGAGTGGAGGATGATGTCGAGCTTGTTGGAACCGTCGTCGAAGCTTTGAGAGAACTGACAATCTCCTCGGCTAGCATTATCTCATCTGCCGGAGGAGTGAAATACTGCTCGTAGATGTCCTTGCCACTGGTGATGTTGTCAAAGGGAACAAGCACACGAGCAAAGTTTTCCGTAGTGATACTACTGCCGTTCGCAAACGCCAACGTAGTGTTTGGACCAGGGTATACCCAGCGGCCACGACCACCACCCGCAAAAGTTCCTGCACCTGTGCCACTTGGCCCTAGGGAGACCTGGCCCAAGAGATAGAAGACGTTGTTCCAAAGAGCATCTCTATCCTGGAGACTGCCATATTGCGACCAGTTCAGGAGATATTCCGTTGCATCCTGGCCGTCAATCTCGGTGAGAGGACTCGGAGTGAAGGTGGTGTTGTCGTAAGTAGCCGCAAGTACGTCAGCATACACATAAACTTCTGGGATGCTGACACCGTCGAGAGAGACCGATACCAGGGGCGTCTGCCGTCCGAAGTTGAAAATGAGCCCTACACTGTCTGGGATGAAGGCGAAATGACCATCGTGTGCGCGTTGAAAGAGCCGATAGACCTCATACCCCCACTCATACTCATTTGCGTAGGATCCAGCTTGAGTCTTGTCATAGATCGTCTCGAATTCTCCATAGAAGTCGTAAGCTGGCTGGATATTTTCTACGTACTCTATCGGTGGATCTTTCAGATAGCTGATCGTCGTCTGCCAATTCAAGTAAGGCCGCATAGAGTCCAAGACTGCGATTGCAGCGCTCTGATTGAATGGCACACTTGTAATGCATTCGTATGCCTAGGCCAAGCGTTAGCAGTGGTTTCGCTCGGGTCCAGAGCAGGCCCTGACAGCTAAACTCACCAATTGCGCAGGTACTGTGGGTGTCGCGCTCGGACTAGCCAGCTGTATTGACCCAACGAGTTCGGAAACACTGGCGCAGGCGTCATTGCTGCTTGGAGACGTAGTTGTCGTCGCCGACGTCGATGTAGCGGTGGTTACGGCGGTCGAAGGGTATCCAGGTCCACTAGGATGGTGGTGTCCTCCCCACCAAGTTGGCTCTGGGTTTGGGGGTACATACGGACTGGGCTTGTCCCAACCCGGATGTGACTGGTGCTGCCAAGGGCCTTTCGCTGGTGGGTTGCCACCACCCCAAGGAGAAGCAATGGCGGCTGGTGCGCACAGCGGCAGCAGAATACTTGATCTGCCACGCATATCGGTAACCCCACCTTGCAACCAAGACTGTTTCCAAGCAAAGTGAAGCAAAGCGAATGCAAGACAGCTGAAGTCAATGTGCTTGCAAAGAATGAAAACGCAGTGAATGGTCAATAGGGCCAACGAGTGAAGCAGAATGAGAGAAACGACTGAGAGACTGCATCGTTGATTTATACTACCTTAGCACATTCGGCAAGTCGTATACGAGCGATGCAACAGCATTGCCATTCACCATCGCACGGCGCTCACACCTAGATACGTTCAGGGATCGTTGTTCGTCTCTGCAGGTGAAGACCAAGCGCCTGCCTGTCCAAGGCAAGCTTCTACCGCTTCAGAATGGCTCGAGGATCTTTTTCCTTGGCCGGAGACCCGCCAATGGTTAGTGATAACGTCGTATCGTCACCGAAAGCTTGTAACAACGATTATACATACGCATGTCCGGGAAGGCTGCACGCGCTCATGGCGCTCACACGGTGTCTTGTCCTTGTTGCTCTGTGCGACAGCCACACGTTTGACTTGTTAACAGAGCACTTTTCTTTGCGTTTCACGCCACTCCCCCCCACATGGATGCTCTGCTGCGGGAGAGAGTTTGGCTGTCGTGGAAGGCCGGCAGACATGATCAGCGACCTGCAGGAAACACGAGTGTCACGCAGAGAACGTTGTCGGGGGTCATGGCTCCTCCACATCAGGCAGGTGGCTGGAACTGGACTAGCTCATTTCAAAGACGTGATGTTCCGCGTCCTCGCACGTAGTTTTGTCTGATCTGGAGTGGAGACGAGAGGATTTCACTGTTGCCAGGTGCAGTGGAATACACTCGGGTTCTGACAGGAAAGCACTACTCGTACGTAGATCAAAACCTCCAGATCGTGAAGACTGCTATTGGAGCGTTTACCATCAGCCGTACGGAGGACGGCGCTTGAGATTCCATCCTTACCGTTCAAGGAGATAATGTCGTCAATATGTCCGTGCCACTACACTGAACCTCTACAAATTATCAGTAGCCGTAATAGATGCATTTCTCTCGAGCACTCAGACGTCAAACGCTGAAGGCGTCCTACTCTGCTATGATCGAAGCAAAAAGATTGCCGCCTGTGGTAGAACAGACCAAGTCACATCATGTGGGTAGTCCACCGACGTCTTTCACTAACCCATGGCCATCATCGACAGGACTTTCATTAGGGACAGTCTTCAAGGCTCGATTTGGCAATAGCAATGAGAAGAACTTCGTGCCTGTCCCTCAAGGTCTAAACGGCCAGCGATCGGACGAGCTCGTCCAGATTAAGAGGCCGGACTGGGCAGCCGACCAGACACACAGCTTGCGAGCCACTTGGATAGGCCATGCATCATTCCTCGTGGAGACGCCAACAGCTGCGGGCAGTTCCAGAGGTATCAGGGTACTCTTCGACCCTGTCTGGTCAGAACGTACAAGTCCCTTCTCATTTCTTGGGCCTAAGAGATACTCACCTCCACCCTGCACCATCGCCGACGTTCCTGATGTGGACATCATCTGCATAAGCCACAACCACTACGATCATCAAGACTATCATACCTTGATCGACTTCTACAAGCGACGCAAGGGGCACATACACTTTCTCGTGGCTCTCGGCAACAGAAGCTGGTTCCTCCAACACATACAATGCTCACCCGACGAGGTGACCGAGCTTGACTGGTGGGATGGCGTCGATGTGACAGCTCCCGGTGTCGGCGAAGCCAAGTTGACATGCGTACCCTGCCAGCATGGCTCAGCACGTACGCCCTTCGATCGAGACAGAGCCCTATGGTGTAGCTGGGTGCTTGAGACCTCCGATCGCCGCAAGCTGTATTTCTCTGGCGACACTGCGTATCAGGCCGTCGATGCTCCTTCTCCCTGCCCGGCATTCAAAGAGATTGGCGACGCTCTTGGACCGATGGACCTGGCTCTACTGCCTATCGGCCTGATGATGCCACCTTCGTTCATGGCGAATGTACATGCGTCACCGGAGCAGAGTCTTCGGATCCACAAGGAGGTCAGAAGTAAACTGAGCATTGGAATGCACTATGGCACTGTCAGGGGTGGTGTGAGCGAGCAGTATGAAGACGTACGTGAACCACCGCAGCGATGGAGAGCTGCTGCAGAGAAGGAGGGTATATGGGCAGGTGGCGGCATAGAAGGCGATGGTGGGGCCGTGGACGTGGGTAAGGACAATGGCATCGGGCTTTGTCATATTGGAGAGACAGTTTGTGTGTAGAAGGCGAGACCGTTTATCATTGTTCTCTTATATTCAACATTAGTATGGTCATATGGTGGGCGGTGCCGATACCAGTGTATTTGGGGGATACCGCTCAATCTAGGCGTTGTTGTCGTGACCAACCTGTCAGCGTGAACAATGAGTACCCTTTCACTTGCTTGCTTTCTTTTGGTGTATCACTGAGTTTTACAATCACTTTCAAGTGTCTTCTTTGTCCAGGAATCTTCACTTCTACAAAGGCTTTACTGACAGATCCAGGCTGTGTCAAGCCATGTATAACATCGTCGGTCGGGCCTCTGTTCTCTATTGCTCTCATCGCTCGCTTCAATCTGAGAACTCCACATTCCAACAAAATCAGTCAATTACTTCATCTCACGACATACGTCCGCTTGTCCGGCAGTCAACTTGTTCTACACCCTCAAGATTACTGAGATGCTGTTTGGAACGGTCAACAAGATCATGGACTGCCTTCGTCACCCATTTGACTTATCAGATGGTCGCAAGAGCAGCGAAATTACAATACTAGACACCAATGTGTCTCATGACAGACTTGTCGCATTCGATCAATACCGTGAAGTGAGGAAATTGACACAGTCGTCACAGGGCGAATGCTCGCTATTGAAATCGAAGACCACCGGTAATGTATACGTCCTAAAGCGGTCCACAAGCCTGCCATTGGATATTGACGCGAACGGGTGGCCTAGAGAGGCGCGCATGCTCGTACACGAGCTCAAGCCACACCCAAACATCATATACTGCTTCGACGCAAAGTTCGGCAGGGGCTACCGGTGCGATTTGTATCTTGAGTACTGTTCAGGTGGGGATTTGCACGACCAGCTCACATTCTGGATGACAAGGCGTCAGATACCGCCGACTGAAGTGGTGCTTCACGTGTTTGTGCAGCTGTCGCGTGCTCTCGCATACATTCACCATGGGCTTCGGTACGACGGGCATCTGTGGCTTGCAGATACGGACCACAAGCCCATCATCCACGGAGATCTGAAGCCTGAGAACGTCTTCCTGCGGTGGTCGAAGAGGAACCATCTGGGCCTGCCAGATGTTGTGCTTGGCGACTTCGGTCTGTCGAAGACGGCAGCAGAGAGTCGAGGCGGGTATGGCACTGAAGGCTGGGAGCCTCCAGAGATGGTCGCTCTTCGTGACCTGTACCACACGGATCCTGAAGCGCACAGTAAGGCGAGTAAGGAGAAGGTCATGAGCACGGCCAGCGACATGTATTCCCTTGGGATGATCATGTATTTCATGGCCAGCCAGTACTACCAGCGTTGGTCCACAGGGCGAGCCGGTGAAGATATGCAATTAGCGGCGGTGTTCGTCGCTAACGGCTTAGGGTCAATCATAAGTAGACTCCTCCAGTCGCAGTCCGTGGACAGAGCGAGCGCCAACTTTGATGCCAGGACTGGTTATCTGCATGCCCTCAAGGACCTCGCGAAGGAGAGGGATGACAAGGTGAGTCCATTTGGGGTCAGGAAGGGCATTTGGCTGCAACCGACTACAAGGCATGGCGTTTGAAACAGGGTGTCGCATAGAGCCAGCATGTAGTCCCGTGTAATGAAAAGACTCGATGTTCCTTCGCTTCAAGCCTTCGAGGCATTCTCAAACATGGCGATCCCGGTTGACACCTATCCGGGAGCTTACCTTTGGCCATCGTGGCGGTGGTGTATATATAAGCGTATATGATGTGCAGATATAGGCACGGACATGCGCGCGTCTACGTATGTATGTCTCAAGCCCCGTCAGCCGTGAGATACCAGGTCGGTGACAGACTCGAGATGGTCTAAAGTCACACTGTGCCACTCGAGGTGAAGCGGTGTTTAGATGACTTAGGTAGATACAGTGCAGTACGGTGCATGTGAATCCAGGTCAGTGGCGACAGTAGCTGCCTTAGCCAGGGGTAACAGAGCGGCAGTGACGAATAGGAAGACGCTGCTGCGACTTTGACGGCTGCACGACTGCGCCGGCTCTCCATAATCAGCGCTGGAGCTGCCAGCTTGACTTGCCACCATCTGACGAAACCCCCGAAAGAGCTGAATGCTCAGTCTACGCACTCCACGCAAAGATAGGCCGGCCTGCATGTGCAGAGCCATTGTGGATTGCGCGGCCCTGATGATCTGCCTCCCCACCCCGCTGAATGGAGCTGGTTGCTGCTGTTCACACATCAATCCACCACCAGAGTGCTATGGAAGACAACATCCTTGTGTGTTAGGTGTATGTATATATACGATGCGCGTACGGAGTAAGAGATACTGAGTGTAGGGTCATCAATGCGTCCGGTTGGCTGTGGTGCCTGAGGCTCACCAGCATACGAATACAGGCCAGCCATTGGTCGCTTCCGGCGCCAGGGTCCTCGTGCAGCAAAGTTTACCTGCATCTGTCTGCCACAAACACTCCCATTCCCCCCTTCCCTTGGGCCAGACAACAGAACTGCGTCTTGCGCAAGCACTTTGAAAAGAACACCCGTCGCCATTTCGAAAAATCTCTTGCCTAAGCGACACCTACCCGTGTTGGGAGCAGCCATTGGCCACTGTGGCGCGTGCGAGTCGCGGGACTGCGCGTGTCTTCTGCTGCCCGGCGGTTCATCGGAAATTGAAGCCTCCCTCAAAAAGTGTCCCCCGGTCTGCCCATCCCCTTTCATCAACAACCGCCAGTGACGTGCCCACACTGCGCTGCATTGCCTTTTACGCCTGGCCTTCCGTTCTTCAACTTCTGGAACGCCCTTAAGCCTTGAAATCTGCAGTGCTCCATCGCCATCAGAAGTTCACAATACCGATACCGTACCGATTGATCGCCCTGGCAACACGCTTCCCGGTCGCGTGGCCTCTGGCTTCACATCTCTTCGCTGCTTGACCTTTGCCTGCGCGCGCGCGCGCTAGATCGCTGCCACGATGGCCAACATGTATGTCCGAACATATGACAGGTGTCATAGCTACCACTCATAGACGCGAAGTGCTAATCGTATCGCAGCATCACGAAGCAATGGCGCTCCTTCTGGCATACTATGACCTCAAATGACCGACACGCATCTCACGACTCTCACTATCGTACTGGCCAGCATGTCCCTCTTTCACAAAGCCGTAGCAACACGATGTCGTCCGTTGCCACCAGCGCTGCCGAATCGAGGGCCGATCTCCATTCGTACGACATCGAGGCACAGAATGGGTTTGTGACTAGCCCGCAGTCACCGCATGCTTCCAGCGCGAGGCCTTCGATGCAGCGACAAGCCAGCGGCGGCAACATGGACAACAAGATGGCCGATGTCAACGCTGGTGAGATCCAGATGCAGAGTTTCAGCGATGGCTTGCCTCCACCACCACCTGTCAGCCATTCTTGGAAGCGTATCGATCGCTGGTTAGAGGACAACTACGAAGAACTCTTCGAGAACGTATGTGAGGGTGCGACGATCAACGACATTAATGAGCTCGAACATCAGCTTGACTGTTCCCTACCGACAGAGGTTCGCGAATCCATCGCACTCCATGATGGCCAAGAGAGAGGAGGTTTGCCCACCGGTCTCGTATTCGGTTGCATGCTTCTAGACTGTGAAGAAATCTCCCAGGAGTGGCAGCAATGGCGAACAGTTAACGAGGCATACTTTGGTGAGACACAGTACGAGATCCCGCAGGCACCCATCAAAGCTTTTGCAGGATCATCCTCTTCGGTTATACCCGTCGCTCAAGCTCAACAGTCTGCCAACCCAAATTGGCGTCAGGAATTGCAGGACAGACAGGATTCGCAGCCAGAAAAAGCGATCCAGAAGGTTTATGCGCACCCGGCCTGGATTCCACTCGCCCGTGACTGGGGTGGCAACAACATCTGCGTGGACCTAGCCCCAGGCCCAACTGGCCAATGGGGCCAGGTCATTCTCATGGGCCGCGACTATGACTGCAAATACGTCATTGCGCGTTCATGGTCACAGTTCCTAGCAACCGTGGCAGACGACATGGGCAGTGATAAGTGGTACATCGACGAAGAGACTAACGAGCTCAAACTTCGCGTGTTTAAACAGCCAGGCGTTGAGCCTGCTTATATCGACATCTTACGTTGGAGGTCAGACCAGAAGTATGGCCGCAGAAAGCCAAGGAAGGGACCGCTTCGTATCAACTCGAACGTCTCGGGAGCACCCAACGGGTATTCACCATACGCATCCCCAACCTCTGATGACCGCGGCCGCTCTCCCCACCGCTACACCAATGGCAAAGCGCCGATCACAAACAGCCCCAAGATGGGCATCTCAAGCCCACTTGCTAGGGTGCAAGAGGAGACTTCTCAGAGCCCTACTAAAGGCCCGCAGTCTGAAGACAAGCACAAGAAGAAGAAGGAGAAGCTCGTGGACGTTGCGACACCGACCTCGGCCAGACCAAGTGATGAGATTGACAGGCAAGGCAGCCTTCCTGTTCATAAGAGCAAGTTGGGCGGCATGGTACAGAACAGCGACGATATTGGAGGGGGAGAAAGCGATGCGCTCGTCGGCGGCAACCCGAACGAGCCAACAACCAACGGCGGTGCCGAAGAGATGAAGAACATCGAGATATGATACACAAGTGATTGAACATGCAAATATTGTGCTTCTAGCGAGCATGGAGATGGTGTTGCAGGAGTTGGAAGATCAATCGTTGCTTTCAGATGGTTTGCGCCTACAGATCCTGCTCCTTGCGCGGTTTTGGAGCCTGGGTTCGGAAGCAGAGATTCATCCGGTCCTAGCGTTATTAACGGCATACGACGTCTAGCTCAGGCTTGAAATGGTCTCTGAGCCGGTCAAGGACCGGTAGGCTACTTCTTGCGGTGCAAGTCTCCCCAATGCCTGGGCACTGGATACGTGGTGGCTTACCTCGTTCAACTTCAATTCTATGTCAGCGTGCTGCGCAATCACAGTGTAAGAGTAGCTGGGCTAGGTTTTTGCGTGTAGCATCGCGATACATGAAATTTTACATTATGTTTTCCTGTCAAAGCCGCTTTTGGCTCCTTCAAGATTTGGCAAGGCAGGTGCGCTTATTCAAGCTGGTCTGATATGGTAGGAAGGTACGATCGGGTTACAATACCCTCTCTCTTCCCAGGTCTGGTGAGACACCGGTTAAGATAGACACAATCGCGAGTACTGCGCGATTCGAAACAATTGGCCAACTCTATCAGCGAGCCAAAGACTCGCACTCAGAGCCATTGTCTTAGCTCTCGGACCTCAGCAGCAACTACTAGGTCTAGCTTGCACGTACAAGAAGCTGAGCCGCTTTCGAACACAATCCGCTTTGTCCTTCTGGTTTCATTCGCGAATTGTGTGCCGTACACAATGAATTGTCTGCAATGTTCATCAAATAAATCCACTACTTATGTAGGAAGGCTCCCGGGAAAGAAAGTCCTAATGTCTCATCGTCACCCCTATCGGAGACTTGGTTTTCTTTCAATCTTTTACAAATACGCAGTTTCCTCACTTCCGTCTCATCTCTCGAGTCCTCCTTGCTCGGTTCTCCCTTGTATTCTCTTCTTCCCTTGGTTTTAGTCAAGCTGGACTCGACTGTTACTCCCACTTTGCATCTTTCCTCACAAACGTCCCACGTTTAGCCACTCCAGGCTGGAAGTGATTTGGCAGCGAACCCATGGTGATTTGCCTCCGTGACGCCTTGCTCTTTGTCAGTATGATGATGTGTGGGATTGCGCTCACCGTGTCTGGATTCATCAACGATGCCAAGGCACGGATCTCGAAGACTAGCCGGGTAAAGAAGTGCAGATGCACGAGCTGCAAGCGTGATAGGAGACTACACAGAATGGCCAAGCTGCCATTGTTGAGACGTGTTTTCCCTTCTGCCAACTTTGTTGAAGACGTCGAAAAACTGGACGATGTAATCGATAGTGACGTCAAAGACGAGCAAGAGGTAGGTGGCTGGGAATACAACACTTTTGCCAGCTGGGACGCTATTGGACCTGCAGCACTGGTCGATATATCCGACGGGAGCGACAACATCAACGTGTATCAGCGAGATCGAGAGCACAGTGAAGTTATCGAAGGAGATCCTGAAGACCTGCTGAATCACAACAGTAAGTATGATCCACAATCGTCTCCTTCCGACATTGACTGGGTTACACCAGAGAGCGGGCTCGAAGTTGTACCGGAGACACTTCTTGACCCTTCAAACAGGATTCAAGATGCCAAGCTACAAGAGCATTTCCACATCAAGTGGCTGCAAAATCACCCTAGGAACCCAAACAAGGTGAGCGTCATGCAACATAAACCTTCTGGTAACTTACGAGTCGTGAAGACAAGAAGCATACCTTACGACAAAAATGGCTCCTTACTTATGCCGTACGAACTCGAGTTGATGCGTGATCTTATTCCACCACACGCCAATCTAGTACAGTTCCTTGGTTATGATCTGGTAGATGACAACAGCGGTGTTAGAGATGATGCAGCTGGCGGTGAGGGCCTACCCGATGCAATATGCCATATCTTTCTGGAGTACTGTGACTTTGGCGACTTATTTTCCTTTATGGACCGATGGGACAGGTACCAGGACCCTTACATCCCCTCGATCTTCTTGCTGCATACATGGGCTTCACTATCTTCAGCACTGAGCTTTCTACATTGTGGCCTACGAGAGGTCAACGGCCACTTAGAGAAGGACAATGATGCTATTGCTTTAGTCCATTGTGACATCAAACCGCAGAACATCTTCCTCCGGTGGACACCATTCTGTCAGTATGGCATGCCGGACATCGTACTTGGCGACCTTGGCTTGTGCACGCCCTATGACAGCTGGCGCAACCGCGGTGCTTGTGGGACCCTGGGCTATCAGCCGCCTGAGGTTGAATGGATTTCTGAGGCACTCTACGGTGAGCCGAACGAAGCAAGCCTCGAGACACATATGAACGCGTCCAAGGCCAGGTATAATCGACTATGGAGCCCAGCAGGTGATGTCTGGGCTGTTGGCGCTGTCATGGCTGAGTTGGCCACACTCGAAACCTCGAGGCCGGTAAGTGCGCTTTTCAACTGTGAGATTTGGGGCAAAGACCTAGATGAGCAGTTTTGGATGTCGCTCGAAAAGATGCTGCATGATGATGCCGAAGAAAGGATCAAAAGTGAGGCTCTCGCGTCACTGGCTCTCAAGATGAAGAGCAATATCCACTATCTTTACGATCATGGCGAACATATGCCTGATGATTGTTGGAGAGATCCAGAGATGAGCATCGATGCTTGCACTTTCCCTCACTCACTACATAGCGCTGATAAAAAGACAGGCAGCCTTCTCCTTTTAGTGCCAGCTTCTTCAGCATATTCTCGTAGCATGTCCAGCAGGATGTCTCGTATGCGGGCCAGCGTCCCCAGAGAAGTCACATCTTGTCCACCATCACGCTAATGGATACAGGAAACAACATTCGCGAGTCAAGACGCTTGTAAGCTTGGCCGGCTTGATACTTGTGCAGAGAACCCTTCAATTAGTGCGGCCAGACCAAGAGTCAGTAACAACTCGAAATTGGCAACATCTGGTTCAACATTCGATTATAGCAAAACGATTCCTGGTCAACAGCGTTCTGTATCGACTCTAACGTCTTTGTCCAAGCCGATTGAAGATAGAGCTGCCCCAGATGTTTGATAAGTGTCTAACAAGTAGGCCGTTCAAAGAACGTGAGTGTGGTGGGCGCGCGAAATATATCATGGTGTAAATTGACTCCAGGGCACAATAACACCACACTCTACATTCTTGGCTTGAACGTGCTGTAGCAGCACATGCAGCGGGAATGCCCGGCTCTAACAATTAAGGTTTATGTGAAATGTGGAAGCTTTCTGGAGTACCCCGCGTCCCCACACCAGCTGTTGACCAACCGCGAGCCTCGCATTTACCTTTCGGAGAGGCCATCTCTTGCATTGATGTGACATTCATAAACGAACACTTCTCCTCCTTCTCTATCCTTCTTGTCGTCACTGTGTCACTTCATCACGCTGCCGGCAGCAAAAATTTTCGAGGATGTCGTTCTTCAGAGGAAACAGCACAAAAGATCAGCCACCGACCATCCAAGTCCAAGTGGCTGATCGCGCCCCACACCAGTTTCAATACCAGCCTGGCCAGGGAGTCGAGCATATACGCCCAAACCAGCTTGGCCCATCTCCTGACTATGGCGCGCAATATCGCCTGAGACAACTGTTTGATGTTGGTATCTTCAAGGATACTATCGCTCCAACTTTCGCCATCAATGCCGGTCTTGCTACCATTGCCTGGGGAATTGGCAGAGCAACGAACCGGGTTGAGGCGAAGGATTGGCTATGTAAGTATTTGCTTTTTATCCCCGAAACTACACTTCATCTTGGGGGGACACATTTCGCCTAACGCCAATCTCTTCTAGGGCCAAGTGTTCCTATCATCAATGCCTGGTGGTCTGCACTTGGCAAGCGCGTTGTCTTTGATGGCGTCAAACCCTCCCACGCATGGTCCAGCTTGTCTTGGGTAGAGCGCGTTCTCTTGTCAGGTGTCACTCTTTGGGGCGGCCGTCTTTTATACCGGGTCGCCTCCCGTTCCATCGCCAGAGGCAAGGACGAGCCAAGATACGATGCGAGGAAGAAAGAAGAAGGGTTCTGGAACAAGGCACTTGTTCAGACCTTTCTCCCGGAGGCAATTGCGACCACTCTGATCTCGATCCCATACGCTGGCCCGTTCCGTCATCATGTAGGCGCTACAATCAGAGGCTACCGCCCATGGCTACAGATGGCTGCTGTTGGACTCTACACTTCTGGCTTGACTCTTGAGACTGTTGCAGATTATCAGCTGGATACGCACAAGGCATCTGGAGCTGGTGGCATCTTCCGTGAGGGCGTCTGGAGCCTCTGCCGCCATCCAAAGTAAGTTTCTCCTATGCTGGTTCAGCTTCACCTCTGCTAATCTACCATAGCTACCTCGGCGATGCACTCGTACACTTCTCCTTGACTCTCCTGCTCTACAGCTCAGACATACTTGTGCCACTGGAGCTGTTGGGTCCAATAGCAAACTACGTCTTCCTTAGACGCGTCGGCGGTGATTCCGAGCTCGAGACGGCTCAGATGGAGCGCTATGAGAAGGAGGACCCACTCAAGCATTCCCACATGAAAGAATACCAGGCAGAGAAGAATGCCCTTTGGCCTAGGCTCAATGAGTTCAGCAACCCATGGGCCTGGACGATCATTGGTGCTGGTGTTGCAGGCGCTCTGATTGAGAGAGGTCTGAAGGTTCTGGATGGTGGACTGTTCTACTCAGCAAATTGATCATGGTGAGAGAGAATGAAATGTGATGATTAAGAACATGAGTAACGCTGGCGTTAGTAATTCAGTCTAAATTCATCAATCCAATGGAATGTTCAACCCGGTCCCAGCTCTGATTTCAAGGACCTGGATCGCCGTTTACTTTTAGTCTCATACAGGCAAAGGACACAAAGGGGCGCCAGCAACATAGACAAAGCTAGGTCTGAAGGCCAGATGTGTTCGTTATAGCCCTAGTTACATTTGCTGATCTTCCCATCTGGAAGCAGGGCAAATCCCTTCCCCCATACGCCGGTACATCACTGATATGACGCTGTGTCTCATGATTGACTACGCCTCGGCCACTTCCCTTCCGCTCACACAAGGCACGATGTGATTCGCAACTGCTCCGCCCTTACTTGCTCCAATGCTTGCCTGCAGCACCTAGGACTTCAAAATCGAAATCAATGTCACCGATGGGCATCTCACCCTGGAACATCTCTGCACCACTGGCATCATCGATAGACAGATCACAGATGTGGAGATCCTCCTGCTTAAAGGAGGCCGCTGGATTCTTTGAAGGAGTCTTCCTGGGCGTCTTCGTGACCCTTCCATTTGCGACGGCTGCTAACTCATCAGTCCCAGGCCATCTGCCTCGGGCAAGTGGGTCAGGTAAAGTGATAGACATACCCTCGAGAGCAACGCTCTTCCTCGCAGTACTAGATCTCTTGGGAGTTGAATTTGCTGAGGACCTTCCGCGGGAAGGAGCCACGTCGCCGCGCTGTCCTGAGTCGACCTCCTCCCGCATGACCTTTGCATCCTTCTTGTTCTTACGAAGTTTGTTCTCGAGGGTGTTGTAAGTTGTCCCATAATACTTGGCTACATCACGAAGGTCGAGCTGATGATGATGTGGGCCATGTCAGTACGCGAGCGTGATAGTCTCGGGAGCTTTTGATGTGCTGACCTTGACACCACTAGCATAGATGCTTGAGACTAGGCGTTCCCATCTGGCGTTCGTGTTAGCAAAGGGCAGACCGACTACGGGAAGATTGGTACCAGACTCACGTCTCGACGCTGTCCCAGTTGATTGAACCTCTAGGCATGTTGAAGGTGAGTGGGTGTAAATGTTTGTCCCGATGAGTGACTTTTGAGGAGAAATGGTATCAAACTCGGATTCGTGGTTGGATGTGGAGGCAGATCAGGTCAGTATGGATGTGAGAAGTTATACTCTCAAGGTAATGAAGGGCACGGGGCTTATTTCAATTCAAGGTATTCTTCACCCTCACGTGAGAGATATGCGCCAGGACAGAACAAAACGGAGCCGTCTGCCTGTTGCCCTTGACTTCGACGTGCAGAGGTTCCCGGGGAAAGTGAAACACGTGTTGAGATTGTGGGATGGATCGAAGAGATGTCGTGGCGGGAATCTATATCAAGCCTTGCAATTTTGCTGGTAGACTCTAGGAGACGTGCCGGGTGAGATCATTAACTTTCCTCGTGATCACCACATGAGGTGATTTCCGCGAGGCTGCGGTGATCGTCCGTGACTTACATGAGACCATCGATAGATGACATGTCACGAAAAGTGAACGGTCGCGTCTCCTTGACGACGAAATTAATTGCATGCATATCAATGACAGGGGGTTGGAAGCTTGAACACCGCACAAAAGTGACTGCTCACATTGCAAGCACGTTTACGGTCAACCATGCAGAGTGAGTCATGCCATCCTAGAGAGTGCCTAGGATAGTTGCAGTTCGAGCCTGATGTTGGCATGATGTGGAGTGTTTGTGCCGCAAGAAGCAACCGTCAGCTTGTGGTCGTTCCTTCCTGACTGGATGCCGAGTGTTGCCCCAACATGTGACAATCCCTTGACAACCAATGTTATTACATGGCCTATGTATGCACGATAAGGCTTGGAACTTCACGAGTTGATTTTGTTCAAATTGCCACAAGCACAAGCCACGAAACAGGCCGGCTTGGGAAATCCACCCTGTGATTGAAGATACATATACCCAGACCCTGCTTCTTTCTACCTCACTGATACATGACAACGATCGTTACAACAACTACAGCAACATCTGCCAGGTCTTCTCAACTTCTGCTTTGCACCAAGCCAGCAGGCCCTCGGCACTCACTCCACCTTCTCGCGGCGAGGACTATCCTTCACAGCAAGCACCAAACGGCGGCTCTGATCCAGGATGGTTAAGTGGTCGGCAGCTGAAGACCAGCAACTTTTGCTGGTTGCAAACGTCATTCACAAGTTCGACTGCAACAAGATTGCAGAGCTGTGGAATGAAAATTACGCAGGTATGTTGAGTCCATTCGCCACTGCAGCTGAACCTCACTACCAGCGGACATGACTTGCACGCTGACAACCGCTTAGGTGAAAATGGCGCGAACAAGGTCACTGGGAGCGCCATCTCCCAGCATTTGATGAAGCTGCGTAGCAAGGTGGCTGGCCCGTCCGCCCAGTCTACACCCCGGAAGATCGCTACTCCAGCTCTGAAGTCCAAGACCACCACCACCCCGAGCACGGGTGGCGCAAAGCGCAAGCGCAATATCGACGAGCAAGACGATTCTGAAGAAGACGCTGCTGGCACCACGCCCACCATCAAGCGCGAGAGCCTCGGTCGTACTAAGAAGACTCCAAGGAAGTACTGCGACTTTGAGAGTGATGATGGAGAGGAGGACGAGGCTGTGGGTGACGAGTTTGACATGTTCGATGTGCCTTACCCATTCAAGAACAAGAAGGCTGCCAAGAATAGCTTTATTGAAAGATTCAAGAAGGACAAAGACTTTGGTGGATCCATCGAGGATGGTAGCGATATAAGCCCTTACGACCCAACCAACGACACCATTGTTCTTTCCTGAGAGATGGCGATATTCTCTGGGGAAACACATGAATGCCACACTGATCTCTTAGAGGTGGACAGGCTCAGGAACCGATGCCGATAGGAGGTGGCTAAGACCGATCATGGAGGTTAAGGCACGAGATACTTCAGCAGATCAACTTTACTTAACGGGATGGTCTGATGTTTTCGGCACTTACATGTATTTTTGATATATCAGGCTAGGCAGGCTGTTCTCGTGCCATTTGCGTATTGATCCGTGTTCATGCCCTGCCAAGAGTCCTACAACATAACAATCCATCCGCATGTTTTCGACACACAGACCGACATGGAGATGGAGGTCCTTGACCGTGATCTGAAAATACAAGAGCATCGAAATACACACATCTAATTCTGCAATCTGCGAAGATCCCTCGTCTTCCAAGCAGCCATCGTTGCGCTCACAGCACCGATGAACAGGCATACTCCAATGGCGCTAGGCCCGTCTTTCGAGTTGTGTTCCGACGATTTAGTATCTTTGGCCAACTCCGGACTCTGGCCAGGTTCCAGCAAAGTGAAGACAATGATACTGATTCCACTCCCGATGAACTGAGGGCCGGCAGTGTAGAAGTTCAGAATCGCAAGATATAGACCAGCCAGCTCTCCGCTGCCTTTACTCGGCTCTGACGTATGATCTTGTGCCAGATACGAACCCTTCGCCAGTCCATTAGACTCATCCACGGATGGCTTCCGTGAATTTGTCATTGGGATGCTTGTGCCGAGTCGGTTGATCTCAATCCCCATGAATGCAAAAGGCGCCCAGCTCGAGACGGCCCATGGCAGGCCGCAGAATGCTACGAGGACAGTGGCGAATCGTACGGACTTCACGAATGGGGCCCACACCATGCTGGCGGCAAACAACAACGCACCAGCCGTCCATGCAGTCAGTAACGTAGGCTTCCAGCCGTCCATATCCTTCAGGACTGGTTCTAGGAGTTTATGAGGTCGAGGTGTAAAACTTGGCCTATCCTCGTCATCTGGGCTTTTCACGATGGCTGGGAGGATCAGCGAGCCTACAAAGCTGATCATACCATATATGATCATTGTGTTGCTCCCGACCCGGCCGATTTCACTCACGATATCATCTGAATGCTTGGTGCCTGGTGGTAGATCGTGCCGCATGTAGATCTCTCCGACCCATGTGCTACTGTAGAACAGGAAGGGAAACCAGCCTATCCAGCACCAGAATTGGATCCAGCAGATGGCTTGCATCCGAGGCGGCATCTCACGAGTGACCTTGGCGATTTGCGAGAAATCCGGCAAGATGCTTGAGCTCGTCATTTTCCTGCAAGCTCGTTAGCCAAGGTCAAAAACAACGGCAGGCATCGTTGTCACCTACCCTTCTGTTACTATCACGCGCTCCTGGACACTGCGGCATGTCACACCAACAGCCAATATCATGGCGACAGAAGCGATCACACATAGCTTCTTGAATTGCGTGTCGCCAAGCGTATCACCGAGTACGTTGTGCAGGTCGACAGAGCCTATGCCTTGGCACATGAGGTGGCCAATGCCAATCATCCTAGAGGCTTCAGAACATGAGCATAGACGATCTCGCAGAACGATGGCGTTGCAATTGACAAACGACAGGAGAACCTACCCCAAGCACTGCCCTGTTGCTGCTTCTCAGTCGGCAGTGTGTCCACGATGATACTCCTGCAGCAGGACTGCACAATGTTGATAACAAAGTCCAGCACGTAGATATCCAGCACCGCTAGTGCGATTGTCACACTCTTCCTCGTCTCCTTGTCCTGCACGAACATACCGACTACTTCACTTGTCCAGGCAAGAAGCAACATGCATGCCACGACCATGATCGTCCCAGCGACCATGAAGGGCCTCCTCCTCCCGTATTTGCTTGTGCTCCGATCGCTGATGTTTCCAATGATCGGTTGCATGATCAGACCAGAGAGGGGGCCAGCCACCCAGACCCATGATAGCTGTGACTTTGGCATTCCAAGGCTGAGAAGGTAGGGTGTGCCATATGTCATCTCAGTCCCCCAGCAGAACTGCAGGCCGATGAGCGAGAACGTGAGTAGGATCATGCGCATCGATTCGCTTGAGCCACGGACGGTTGCTTTGCCTGCCCACGCAGCGGTCGTGGCTGCCATGTTGGTTTGTACCGTCGACGCGACTAGGTAGGCATCTGAAAGTGACGTTCGCGTGTGACGCAGTGGGATTACGAAGGTGAGCGTCGAAGCAGTTTAGGCGATTTACTAAGGTAAGGTTCGTGAGTATCTGGAAATGGAAGATAGATGTTGCTATGTAATGCTGCCGTGGAGACCAAA
This sequence comes from Polychaeton citri CBS 116435, assembly GCA_010093785.1. Taxonomy (NCBI): domain Eukaryota; kingdom Fungi; phylum Ascomycota; class Dothideomycetes; order Capnodiales; family Capnodiaceae; genus Polychaeton; species Polychaeton citri. Next base: position 118,962 of record MU003826.1, read on the forward strand.
CACGCGTCGCTGCATCTCTGCCTTTCAAAGCACAAGCCAAGGCGTTACGCTGCACTGAGCCACCTACTGTAACAGATTCCTGGCCACTGCTCAGTTTATACTCTAGACAGCTTGAACTGGTTTGGATTTGGCTACGAAGTGTTTACACTGGCGCTCACACAATTGGGGGCTGATGAAGCTCGACTTCAAGCGCTACAGCTCCAATGCCCGAGCATGCAAGAACGCAGACTGACCTGTGTACCTATGTAGCATGTAGCAGACCCAAACTTGGAGGCAGTTGAGGTCGTTTTATTGGGACATTCCCATTGCCGTCAAGCATTGTCCGTTACCTCGTCCCATAAGTCTCCCAATAGTATCTACCAGCCAGTCTCAGTAGTTCTTGAAGTACTCAGTGATATTTTTAGAGCGATAGCAGTACTTGCATCTTCAACTGCAGTATGTGCCTCTCACACACATGATGCCGCGGATTGGACAAGACTGCACCGGCATTGATTTCTCAACCGTAAAACAGAATGATATCATTTTTCGATTGCTTTGTTTGCTATCCGCAACAACATTTGTGCTAAGACGCTCCCTCTGCTCTTCGAGTCCGATGCTACAACCCATTCTTCTCATGCAGCTCTCGCTTGTTTCCTCTTCCTAACCGCGCAAGCTAATCTGAAGACATGTAGGATTACTCATGACGAAGGTCCTGGAAAGGGCCACCCATAAAGGAGATTTCAAACGCCGAGCATGCAGTTCCCAAATGATTCGAGGTCCTTGCAGTCGTGAATGAACGTGATGTGAGCCAGTTTCGATGGCTTAGCCAGGCCTGCTGGTGGAAATTTTGCATGGTTCTGGTAGACGGTACAATGTACAAAAGCTGATTGGTCGCAGTTTCTCTATGGAAGGCACGTCGATGACCCGATGTGACCCGAGATCATGAACGACAAATGCCCGTGGTCATTGGTGCATTTAGCTTTGCTTGCATTCGGCGGTCTCCTGCTTTGGCTTTGCGCCGTCTTCCTCATCCTCCTCCTCCTCTTCTTCATCCTCTTCGTCTCTGTCCTCGTCATCTTCATCATCCTCGTCCTCGAAGTCGTCCTCGTCAAGGTCGTCGAAACCTTGCTCGAACTGGAGGGCCTCGCCAGTGAACCAATCAATTGCGCGAGGGATAAGCTTCTCCTTGATGTCCTCACCGAGCTGGTAATCAAGCTCAAGCTTGGCCTCGATGTCTGAAGCAACCTCTTCATCCTCGTCAGATGGGGGTGTCGCTGGGTTGAAGAAGTCGAAGAATGATGGGGTTGGGATGGTCTTCTTGACGATACGGGTCTGCTTGGTGTCTGTCGGGGGGTTTTGTTAGCAAGATGATTCGGGAAAATGCGTGTTGATCTTGGTGACGTACTCTTGTTCCTCTGCTTCTTGCTCTCAACCTTGATGGTGAGATCCTTGCCGGACTTCCACTCGATCTTGTCACCCTCTGCGTGGTCATAGATAAAGTCACCACCGTAGCCGTTCTCTTCCTGGTAGAAGTAGGTCTTGGAGACGGTCTTGTTTGAGAAGAACTCGTTCTCGGTGAACTCGAAGATCAGGCGGAAGCCTGGGCGGTCGAGGTACTCCATGCGGATGTCGGTCAGGTGCTTGAGGGCCTCCTCGTCACGGTCGGTGATTGTCTCGGCGAGGGAAGAGTTCTTCATGGCGCTCAGCCAGAACTCTGGGATGCCCTTGACGTCAGTGTCGGCCTCGTTGACCTCTGGCTTCTCACCATCCGCCTCCTCGTCCTCATCCTCTTCACCGGCCTCGACTTCCTTATCAGTCGGCTCGTTGGCGCCATTGACGATCTTGGCACGCTTCTCGTAGAGTGGGGTGAACTTGGCAAAGAAGCGCTTCTCAAGCTCTAGGACCTCTTCCTGGAACTGGGCCTCTAGTTTTGCGTGCTCCTTCTGCACACCCTTGAGGCCGGCAACACGTCTCCTGACGGGAGCCGGCAGCGACTCGACGTAGCCGGATGAGCGGCCGACAAGACCGGACAGCTTGTTCTGCATCATGGAGACGAGTTTCGGGTTCTGGGCGAAGATCGAGGCAGCGGCGCTGCGGTCAAAGTCCTCTGTTTAGCAGCCAGGGTTAGCATTGTCAAGCCGCTTTTCAGTGTGTGTATACGTGTGTAGATGGACGGGCAGGCCGGTGTAGCGGATCGCACCTTCTTTGATGCTGCCCACTGTAGGGGCTTGTGCGCGAGAGGAGATGGGTGCATTGTTGGCGGGAGTGTTCTGAGGTGTTCTGGTGTCCATGGCGTCAGCTATGTGTGAGGTGCAGACGGGTTGTGAGTGCTCGGTGTATGGTGTGAGTGGTAAGCTTCGAAGCTCTGCAAGCAAGGCAAAGCAGGGCAAGGCGAGGGAGAACTGGCAGAAGCTGCAGAGCGGTGTAGGATTTGAACGGGCAAAGCAAAGAAGAGAAAAAGGAAAGAAAAACAAGAGCAGCAGCGGTGGTTGGTAGAGCTACCTAAGCTCCTCAATGCTGACAAGGTGGAGGAGGAAGAGTGCATGGGTTTGGCCATTAGTACTTACGGGGCGATGGGTGGTGCACCCAAGCCATCGCGTTTGTTGCCTATGGGCTGCGACATGTCTGCACTCTGCACTGGTGGGATCGACACTGCTCTGCGCTGCGCTGCTCTGGTCTGGTCTGGTCTGGTTCTGACCTGGGAGGGGGTTGCTGGCGGGTGGGTTGAGGAGGATGGTGTAGAGCAAGCAAATGCAGCACTGCTGGTGGCTTGATCTACCGACGACGGATGCGTTGGGTTTTTCTCTCGCTGTGCTGACGCGTTGGATCGCTGCAGGTGGTGGCTTGCGTTGGGAAGGTGTCTGAAGTAAAATTCATTAGGTAGGACTAGGTAGGACTGGGTTGCGGGGGCGAGGGGAGCACCCTGCCTGCCTGAGGCCGCCAACCGTTCCAATTCCACCCGCGCATCCTGCTCCAGCCTCAGGTTTCCAAATTTCCGTTGGATTTCCAAGGTTGCCTAGGTATCCGGTATCAGGTATTGAGTATCAGGCATCACGCGGGCGATGTCATCAGTCCTGTGGCCCTCCCCCACCCCGGTCCCCTAACCCTGAGACCGCCATGCTGCCAGGCTGCCAGGTCACGCCAAGCCCCTCGCCGGGCTGTCCCATGTACACGCACGCACACACGCCCACCACACCCACGACCATGACCGCGACGCCCACGCACACGTCCCATCTCACCTGCCGAGTCACCTTGCTGTCCTGCCGTAGCTACAGAGCTACCTAGGTACCTCCACAGCTACCGCCTACAGCCGTCCACAGCAGATGCGGGCCAACGCCTGCAGCGGCTGCTGCCGGGCGGCAAGACGGCAGAGTTCCGTCCTTCCACCCAGCCTGCCTAACCCTGAGCAACAGTAATCATCTAAATACCCTAACCCTTACCTAACCCTACCCTACCCTACCCTACCCTACCCTAACCTCACCTCACCTCACCTCACCTCACCTCACCTTACCCTGCCCTGCCTTACCCTAACACTTGCCCAAACCAGCCAGCGCCCAAGGTCGCGTTGTGCTGCAGTGGAGAGGATACTGTATCATGGGCTACGTGATCCGGAAAATCCTACAGAGTCCCCCTGCTGCTGCACCCGTCCGATCTACAGCATATCCCATCCCCCATCCCCCATCCCATCCCGAGAGACTCGAGCTGGGTGTTGCTGCAATTGCGGATAGACTTATCTCTCTTCTACCTAATTATAAGCGCTCCGTTTCCACCTCCAACCCCGCCGCCAACGCGACCTCAACCCCCCTCCCATTCCTACCATGGATCAGCTCAACATTTCCCAGGAAACCGCTGAGGGCCTGAAGAACCTCTCCCCAAGAGACCGCCAGGAGCTAAACCAGTTCATCGTAAACGAAACCCAGAAGGCGCAGATTCAATCAAGTGCGTCCTTCCGCCGCCCACTGCACCCTTCCCTCCCATTATATGCATACCCCTCGTAGCCCTGTCCACCCATCCATCCACCCACCCATCCACCCACTCCTGCTGAGCTGACAGGGCACTCTTGCATCGCGCAGCCGTCCATTCCTTGACCGACACCTGCTTCAAGAAGTGCATCACTTCCAAGATTTCCGCTGGGAAGCTCGACCGATACGAAGAACCCTGTGTTCAGAACTGTGTCGACCGCTTCATGGATGCCAACATGACCGTCATCAGGCACCTTGAGCAGATGCGTTCCATGTAAGCGACCTGTTGGGATCACTTCACCTCCCCTCAAAACACACAGGTATGGTGGGAGTTCGGGATCAGGACGCATGCACAGTGTAGGGGATGGTGTACGATGATGCGATCCGCTGCACCAACCTGGATTGTATATTAGAGTAAAAAAAGCATGGAAGACGGGCACAATCATCACGGTTTTGGCCACGACATGGCCGGCATATAGTGTACAATCACAACATATTGAGATGGATGCAAAGATTTTGGGATGCAAAGACCGCAAGGCGGCGCGCTACGGTTCAAGGTAAATGGTGATATATCCTGTCCACAAAGTACAGGTAAATGGCGTATAGAGCCATCTTGGTCTTCATCCTGACCCTTTTGCCTTTTGCCTTTTTGTCATGCGCCGTAACGCCATGCTCGTGTAAGAGTCGTGTGCATCGTGCGAATGCTGCCGCCCATGTCAAATCTTAGCCTTCCCTCCTAAAAATGCCAGTTTAAACAATGGCAAGCTTGGTAGCGGCGATGTCCAGCGCGTCAACGTCTGGTGTGAGCTTGGCAAATGCCTTCTTCCTTCCATCGGGCCTAATAGTTATGTTAGTTCAATTCTTCAACCGACTAAGTCAGGGCAATGCATACTTGATCAGAGTGTTGATCTTGATTGTGTCAACATCATAGAGCTTCTTCAGCGCCTGCTTGATTTGCCTCTTGTTGGCCTTGACGTCCACAATGAACACAAGGGTGTTGTTCTCCTCAATCTTCTTCATGGCGCTCTCGGTGTTCAAAGGGTGGATGACGATCTTCGAGGCATCGAGGCGAGGCTCATGAGGGATCGACTTGCGTGGGTACTTGGGCGCGCGGGAGAGCGTGAGGGTCTTCGGGCGGTGGAAGGAGGTGTTCAAGCGAACTTTGCGGGCCTTGTGCGAGTTGACCTGTAGTGATACAGGCCGTCAGAAATGGGGCTCTGACACGCCTCAAGGGAATTCATAGCGGGTTCTTACACCACGGAGAGTAGCCTTTGCGGCGGCATTGGCCTTGGATGAAGCCTTTGAAGGCTTGGTGCCTGTGAAATGTAAGTATGTGTGTGGGGACCTTATTGCCAATCTGCGCGCGTCCCACACAATACCTTCCGTATTGCATAAAGACCATCAGCGGCGCCTACTCACCCTTCGTGCTTGCCTTTGGTGCCATTTTGTGTTTTGTCTCGACAACGTTGTCTGTAGTCGGCGTGGTATGAGGAACGAATTTCTACTGTAAAAACCGAAGAATTTGATTTCGAGCGCAGTGTGCTCGCTTGCTAGGCCAATATGGTATTAGCGCAAGCAAGATCTTGGCAAGGTCCCACGGACCGGGCCTTTGCGCTCTCTACCTCCGCATTCAAGACACATAGGCCAGATACTCTTTGAAAGCCAATTGTATAACCTTGAAATGCACACCCACACAACATCCAATACCCTCGACTAACTATAGAATAACAAGGATTTCTCTGATGCTTTTGGGAGGTCTTGGGAAGAATGTGTTTGAGAAATCGCACCCAATCCTGGGCTGCACCACCAAATCTATGGGATAGGTGCTGCTCATAGCCACACCCTGCCGGTTGTATCTACTCGATCGATTCAATACGTGAGCTCGTGTTTTGATGGATAGTTCGAAGTGCTCCTGATATTTCAGATCAACTTATCATCTACTACGTTGACGGTGTGAAAAAGCAGAACTGTAATATATACATCCACGATGACTTGTGCCATCTTATATGGCAATTTACTAAACATGTATGGAATAGCATTGTATGACACAAGATACTACTGCAACCAGGATTGCCTTTGCCAATCATTGACCGCATCAATCCGGCCTTGGTTAATGTTATCCGTATTTGAATGGGTGCTCACGTACGGATCACTATGACCAAAACCTTGATGAAACACGCCAAGACATGTTACCAGCCACACCTGCCTGCCACGCCTGGTTGTCAAGCCATCGCATTAATCGCAAAGTGGCCGCATTGTATTAAATGCCTTTGCCTGCAAACGCAGCAAGGATCAGTCCTAATTCTGTCAATACCAAGATACCCACATACTCTCGGATTTATCGCGAGAGTCGAGACTTTGGTAACCAAACATTCACCTTCAGCTACATCCAAAACAGGAAGCGCGTTGAAGCCACATTCCAGCATTGCGCCATTCCTGCAAGGTCCGGACTCAGCTTCAGGACTGTTTACATCTGGAGCTGTCAGCACCATTCTTCGTGATCAACTCCTACAACATTGATATCTCTGAACGCTATCTTTGACCGCGTCTGTCATTCATTTGTGACATCAGCTGTGCACACTGGATTGCTCTGACTGCCTGCTGTTCAACCACGGTTGCCGACCTCTCTACCCGCTTTCATCTCGGTCAGGCTCCGCTCATTAGCCCCTGTTTCAGGACGCCAATCGTTACATTCCCAGAGCTTTAAGGCAGCTCGATACATTTTGGCGCGAACCGTTACACTCCAGCCTGCACCGTTTCCCTCGCCTACACATAGTGGCTGTCTGAACACGCTCGGTTCCCTCCTTACTTCGCCATTGACGCCAAAACCTGCACATGGCTTTCAATCGCCGTTCCCCGGAAGATAGTGTCTGTGACCATTCGCGACCTACCTCCACGCTGTACTCGACAGCATATTCTGGATCTGGAGGGTTGATAACAGACCTCCCCGAACCGCCATCTGCTATCGACAACGACGACCAGTTCAATACCCACTTGTTAGTCGACCACCACAACACGACCCGACCTGCTCTTGGGTCACGCTTCTTTTCGTCCCTGTCGAATACACAACCAGCCACTGCTGCGCTCAAACGGTCTTCTACGGTTCTACACTCTCGTGCCAGATCACTTGCGGCTTACGTTCCGAAGCTAGGTGCTGCCACCCAGTCTGCCAGCGAGGCCCAGCACCACCAGGCCCAGCACCCACAGACACGAGGCAACAGAGTATTTGGTGACTTGTTCACTGGAGAGTCTGCGCCAGTCCGACTCGGCGTTCCACCTTCCTCTCCTAGCAAGGAAGAACACTGTGAGTTCATCATGGAGTACCGACCAAGTTTCACCGATCGGCCAAGTGGTCCACCGCGCAGGAATACCAACCAAAGCTTAAATTCCACTACGTCCAGCAACAACAGAATGTCCTGGTTCTCACGCAAAGCCGCGCCACCCCCATCGCCAACCCGCACTGTCTCCGACAGTGCCCAAGACCACCTAGCATCGTTTGACATCCAGGACGCGCTGTTCCCTCACGGACCAGCTGACGCGCTCTCCCCACATGCCTTCAACGACCTGCTCATGAACGCCACCAGCTTGCTACAGAAGCTCCAGTTCGCTTACAAGGAGAAGGTCGACTACATTTCAGCTATAAGGCCAGAAATGGAAGCGCAGAAGGAAGAGGTTGAGGAAGCCGATACTCGTGCTCAGCACCTGAAGCTCCAGCTGGAAGACATGAGTCGGAAGGCAAACGAGCAGGAACGTGCTATGAAAGAGATGGCTCATGAATTGTCCAACGAGAGAGTGCGCCGACAAGAGCTGCAGCATGTTGTCTCTCGTCAACGCCGTTCCGCCAGCAGCCACTCGGACGATGTGAGAACAGAGGACGGCGACAGCACCCCACGTAGCAGAAAGAGGACCTCAGGAGGCAGCACTTCTGATTCTGGGTTCGAGTCAGACGTCGACAATGAAACCTTCTCAGTCGGTTCCGAGCGCCCGAGCTCTCCCTCGACCTCAATCGCGCCTTCGGTAGATGAGCGAAGCCTCGCATACGACAGTCGATCCCGTGCGGCACCACTGAGATCAGGCCCCTTTTCGTCACAATGGACGGGGACAACCAAGCGCATGGGGAGCGGCAACGCCGCCTGGGACACCGTGGACCACCTGCGGAATGAAAACTTTGATTTGAGAAGGCAGTTGGATGAGATGAACCACACTCTGCAAGGGTGCATTGAGTTTGTTGGCATGATGCAGAACTAGAACTAGAACTAGAACTAGATTTAGATTTAGATGTACAGGCAGTAGCCAGGATGATACCCTCCAGCCGGCCTGGGGCTGAGACTGCAATGAAATATTGAAATTATACCAGTTTCCAATTGGCCACAGACATGTATCTCAATGCTGCAACGGCGAAAGGAGAATGCATTGTTTTGCTCGTCTATCAAGTCGTTGCAATTGCAAAGCTTTGTGTAAATTTACCTAGGCAGTTGGTAATCTTGGCATCTAAAGCCGAATCTCAAAAGTTACTAAATTCTCTTCTCCAGCAGCTGCCAAACCAACTTGCGCTGGAAGACGAGACCGATGCACGAGAGCTGAAGATTCTGTACAAAGATTGTCATTGCGGTGCTGGCTTTGCTTTCGCCGAAGCATCCATATCCAGTCATGCCAACAACGTTATCAGAGGCAGCGATCGACGCAGCATTTCCGAACTTGCATTCGTGAAAGGAGCCACTACCTCACCACCATCAACACAGAATGGGGAAAAGCAAGCCAGGGAAACAAGTGGCCCTTTCCTCCGGACGACCACCGACGGCTAAAAAGCCAAAATCAAACCTGTCATCACGCTCTACCCGGACTACAGTCAGAGCATACCACGAGCTCAACAAGCGACTTGCAACAGCACGCGAGAACGGAGACGTCGACGCCGCTCGCAGAATAGAAGATGACCTCCGAAAGCTGGGCGGCCTGAAGGGCTACCAGCAGGCCTCCATCCAGGGCCAAGCAAAGGACCGAGGCGGCGATTCCTCAATCCTGCTTATGGACTGGCTTGGGGAACTATCCGCCGACGTCGACGGCCAGGAGAAGCTGCGTCTCCTGGAGGTGGGCGCGCTGTCGACGCAGAACGCTTGCTCGCGATCTGGAGTCTTCGAGGTGGAACGGATCGACCTCAACTCGCAGAGCGAAGGGATCAAGCAGCAGGACTTCATGGAGAGGCCGCTGCCGCAGTCCAGGGCGGAACGCTTCGATGTCATCTCGCTCTCTCTCGTCCTGAACTTTGTGCCTAATCCTACAGGGAGAGGCGACATGTTGCGCCGCGCTTGCGAGTTCTTGGACGTGGAGAGAGTGAGCAGTGGGAGTGCATGTGGGACGCAGCGACTTCTGCCTGCCCTCTTCCTCGTCTTGCCTGCACCGTGTACCGTGAACTCTCGATACTTCACCGAATCAAGGTTGACCGAGATCATGGAGTCGTTGGGCTACAGCTTGATACAACGCAAGCAGACATCGAAGCTAGTGTATTCTCTCTGGCAACTGAAGAGCCGCCTACGAGAGCACAAGAGCTTTCGTAAGGAGATGCTGAACGATGGCAAGAGCCGGAACAATTTCACAGTGATTCTAGAATAGACAGCCCAGCACGGCAAGCAGATTTGTGATTCATAGTACATAATGAGAACCTATAACATGCCCTCACGAACCTTTTGAACAGTGTTCCACTACGACTTAATGACAGGTCATGTACCAGAGCCTGCCAGTCACGTTTTGATACCGGGAGAAAGAGAGGGAGACCCGCTTTTTCACGCGACCAGAGATACATGCGTGACGAGCAATCCGTCACGCCCAGCAACCATGTTTTCACCAATAAGGATCGAAACTCTGCAAGGCTATTTAGAACCAGTCTGTACCAGACAGCAGGGCAGGAGACCAGGTCTACCTTGCAAGCTATGTACGTTTAGACTTTTTCCACAATGCAATCCATCAGGTGGATCCTTGGGCGACGCCGAAGCGTGAAGAGCGTTTTGCGAGACGTTGCAGTACTCCAGAACACAAGATTTGGAGGTGCATGAGTGTGTCCATGTGTGTGCGTGTGTGTGTGTGTGCATCTGACGGATTACATACGGGTAGCTGCTGCTGCTTCTTGGGGGGGGGGGAGCAGGGGCGCGCGGAAGCTGGGCACAACGTCTACGATGACAGCTTTGATGTGGTGAGCGAGGGCCCCGGAGAGTTAGGAGTCGGTTCGCAGCTCTTCCACTGGGTGGGGGAGAAAAGTGAGATTGTGGTACGGCCTGCGCTTCCGTGCACCCACTAGTGTAGATCAGTGATTGTTGCAGGATGATGGTTAGGGTGAACATGGCGACATGCCGTCGAGCAGAAGGGGGATGCTACAGGTCATCACAGGTGAGCGATAGGGCCCTGTGCGAGCATGTCGTGTGCTCTAGCCGGCATGGTCTCTGTGGATGAAGTGCAGCGCGGTAGCCAGTGGACTTACCATGGCCCAAGGCCAGATCCACCACCGCCACTGGGGCAGGGTTTGCATCGTACGCGTGGTTCTGGATGGATGGATGGATGGATAGTTGGAGGAGACGCCTTTGACGGGCCGCTCCCAGGTTGCTCGTGGACTGTCGATGCACCACAGGCCAAGACCGAAACCTCCTGCACTAGCTGGCTGGATAGGACAGACTCGCGGTCGGTATCACGATGTGGTTGGTTAGGCGGGTGAGACAAGTGACATATGCCGGGTACGACCATGTTGTATTCGGACGGTCCAAAGGGATGGCCAGTCTCACTGCCCAGCTGCTGCTCTGCCTCCGTCCGACCATACCATGCAGCCTCCTCACAGCCAGCCGGGCAGGTAGCGTTATTACCATTATTGTGGGCCGAGCTAAGGGGACTGCATGGCAGCAGGCTTGGTCAAAGCCAAAACCCACTACTGTACAGTAAGTGCTGTACGTACATTTCGGGCTCTGGCCGCGCAGCCAATCCGACCGCTCACGCAGCGTTCGGTAAAAACTCTGGAAGGCCGGTAGAAGAGACGATTCTGCTTCAGCAATCGGTGGCAGCATTGGCGCGGCACCGTCATCGCTCATTGCGCCCTCTCTCTCTCTCTCTCTCTCTCTCTCCCGGTTCCCCTCTCCTGCTGGAGGAGATCTCGTGGCCGCCATTATCCCTACTCACTACTACTGCTACTGCTGTGCCTGGGCGCTGCTTTGTTTAGAGCAGCACCCATGCAACCCTGGTCTACATCATAGCAACACACACAGTAGAGCAGTGTAGTGACGGTAAACATGCCAGCCGAGGAGGCCGGACTGGCCACCACTGCACTAGCCAGCGACGATGCCTCACACGCATCCACGTCCCATCCCATCCCATCCATACACCATACACAGGCGAGCCCTGGGCTGTCCTGGATCGTATCGTACAGTACCATCGTCCACTGCTGCCACCGTGCTGTCTACATGCTGTGCAGGTCGCGCCCATAGACGCGGCCGTGGGGCGGTCGCATTGCATCACAGTCACACCCGCCATCAACCCAACCGAGCAACTGTCGTGTATTACGTGGAATGATGGGCCAGGATTGGTCTTCTCTCTCTGTCCCTCTGTCGCCTCTCTTTCCCTCTCCCTCTCCCTCTCCCCCTCCCCCTCGAGCACTGCAGGCTTCGCTAAAAGCAGAAGCCGTGCGCAGCATCGATGTAGCAAGATCCCCATCCAAAATGGCCGAGCGCAGGTGAAGTGCTCTGGCCAGGGCAGTAGGGCCGGGTGCAGCGGTGGTCATGTTGTGCTGTGCTGTGCTGTGCTGTGCTGTGCTCTATGTAGACGCAGTCCGGTCCCCATAATGGCAAATTGCACTGGCAGCAGACAATCTCGCAACGCCGCCCTGCAAGTGCCCAATGACAATACAGAGGATGCGGTGGAATAACAGCGACCATGACAATAATAACAACAGCTACCCCCTGGACAGACGTGGGCAAATTGCATTGCATTAGGAGTTCTGGTCGCTCTGTCCCGGCGCACGCACGCACGGTCACATCTGACCTAACCTGGCCTAACCTGAACCTGGACCTGAACCTGAACCTGAACCTGACCTGATCTCAGCTACCCTACCCTAACCTAACCCTCGCTACTCTACCCTTCTCCCTTCTCTCGCTTTGCTGCTGCTGCTGCTGCTACTGCACCAGGCCCATTCGTGTCATTCTTCTGCCTCAATCAAGACACGCGCAACGTCGCCGGCTTGACCGTCCATCTCCTCCCCCCCTTCCCTTTCGCCTCATCCTCACCCCCCCTTCGTCCTCCCTGCGCCCTGTCTGCTCCTCCATATCTATCCTCCTTGCCTCCGTTTGCACGAGCTGCTCAGATTTTGCTGGCTGCCGCTGTTGTGTAACGGGCCTCCGCTTCGACACATTTTTTGCGGCTTTCCGCACCCAAATTCCACATCCCTACACAACGCCCTGCACCACACATGAACACCCCCAATCAACTCTGCGTTCCGATTGCCTCCCACGCTGGCGTCTGTCTAGACTGATGCTGCCTCTGCTCCCATCGAGACTTTCACGAGACCACGACCACGACCACTACCGCTCCAAACGCCTGCCAAGCCTTCGACCACTGTGAACCCAGCTTTCCCTCGGCCGCTGGCAGACCAACCACATCACACCGTGACCTCCGCCCATTCCCACTTGCTCTCTCTCGCGAGACTACACAGTGCGTCTACTGAAGAAGTTGCGTTCTTGTCAGGGTCTACCAGGCTTTGACTTGGAACCGACCGCTGCCTCATCCGTGCAAACACAAACCGCCTCCCCCTTGATCAACAAGCACTACAGGCCAGCCGGCAGAAGATGAACAACCACAACTTCGACATGTATTATGATAACCACATCAACCGCTCCCCCAACTCACAACGGCAGCAAGGCACTCTGAACAGGCAGAGCTCACGCCAGCAGTTTGAGCCACAGCACTACCTGCCATCCGGCCTCTACACGGCCGAGGACCATGCGAGATTTGAACAGCCCAGGTTCAGCGGCAGCGCGACCGTGTCAAGCTATCCGCATGGCTACGATATGGGTGGGAGCTCGTGGAATCCCAACGCGTTCACTCAGAACAACACCTTGAATGGACTGGGCGGGTCTGGCCCGAGGAGACCACAGAGCAAAGGCAGGACACAGCTGCCAAGTGTATGTCCCGGTGCTATTCGCCTCAAACTGTGTGGAACAAGCTGACAATAAGACAGTCCTGGATAGACCAGAGTCAACCGATGCCTCCACTCAACCCGTACGCTGATATGGACCCGAGAATGGGCTCCAGAGCAAACACTTACGGATCTGACCCTGACGATGAGCTCATCCTGACCGCTATCGTTATAAAGAACATCCCTTTTGCTGTGAAGAAGGAGCAGCTGGTCCAGCTCATGACCGAGCTGGGCCTGCCGCTTCCATACGCCTTCAACTACCATTTTGACAACGGTGTCTTCCGTGGTCTTGCCTTCGCAAATTTCACAAATCCCGAAGAGACGGCGGCGGTGATCGAAGCAATGAACCATCGTGAGCTCAACGGCAGGAAATTGAGGGTGGAGTACAAGAAGATGCTGCCAGCTGCAGAACGTGAGCGTATTGAGCGCGAGAAGAGGGAGCGCAGAGGTCAGCTTGAAGAACAGCATCGGCCTCTGCCTCCTGGGGTCCTGCAGAGTCAGCCTTCCATGTCCTCTATATCGTCCGCGCGCATGCCCAACACGTCTCCATCTCCAGCCTCTGCTCGTAACATGAGACCAGGAGGTTTCGCAGCGGATCCGGCCGGTCTCTTGGGTCCAGAGGTTGACCTGAATGATCCACAGCAACTCAATTTCTACTCGAAACTGCTGCTTTTTAAGGAAGACCAAGCTCGTTTGGAGATGAAATTCTCGCCAAGTCTTTCGCCCCAGGAGCGTCGTATTGTGCATACGCTGGCACACCACATGGGCTTCGCCCACAACTCCATCGGCCAGGCTGACCAACGGGCTGTCCATGTGTACAAGGACAACGCCAGGCCACGCCTCAGCCCTCCGATGCCGCAGATCCAAGCTCTCCGCGGTGACGAACGACGTGGCCTAAACCGAGCAGCAACCACGGACTTTAGTGATGTGAGAGGCGGTGACAACTTCTATGGCGGTGGCATCCGCCACCAAGCATCAGGATTCCTGGGATATCAGGACAGCCTCACAGCTGGCAGCAACCTTCGAGCTGCCAAATCATTCGCAGACCTGCGCTCGTACACGCCTTCCCCTGTCCCATCCACCGCTAGCTTCCCAGCTACTCTAAGCAACAACGTCGCTCGTCTGCAAGAGTATGGAAGAGATGGCACACAGGCAAACACGCCGACCTTGATGACACCAACCTCCGGACTTGCCGACCGTGGTGAGTCGCAACTGATCAACGGATTAGGCAACATGAACATTGGCGGAGGTTTCAACAGCCCCCACGGCCTCAGGGGCTACCCCTCATGGGATCGTGAAGGCCCTGCACCTGGACCCATCGGTGGTCACCGCTCCTTCAGCACAAACTTCGACGAACGTTCCTCGAACCGAGCTGGCCAACAAGGCATCCAAGAGCGACAAGCAAGGGGCCCCTTTGCCGACCGAGGCGCCGCTTTCCCACGAGGCCAACGCAACGGCCACGCCCCACGCAACAGTGATGAGCTTTCCCAGCAGAGCAGCGCTCCTGAAATCACGGTCGAGCAGTGAGCCCAGGGATCCACCATCGCTGTACCGCGACGTGGCACCACATGAACAGGACTCATCATGATGACCCCCGCGACACGACATTTTCATAACATGCATCAACGTTCACATAAAATGATGTCACCTGACGACGTCGACGATTGACGAGAACGATGAACAACCAATTTTAGACAGATTTATCCGGAGTTTCGCAACTCTCACATACGACCGAATCTGATTTCACTGACTGATGGGCTGAACTGAATTGACATATACAACATCCACTCCACAAAATTGCATATTATAATAGCGAACCATTCCCGAGCGCGAACACAGACGTATATACGCACACACACACACACAAATTGAGTCCCGCGGTGTTTCTCTGGCGTTCCCCCCAGTCTACTTCATGGCCTATACTTTACCGAGATTTCTTGTGACTTGAACGCGTTGTTTTGTATCTGCATTTGCTTACGCACGCTGGAAATTCGTTTGGATTCGAGTACAGGACAATCCCGGAAGTACAACTGCTTTCCGAGACTGGTCTGCTTGTATGGTAACGAGGCGGGATGGCTTATGTGCTTGATGTTCGACGGCCGTGATAGTTGAGGAGATGTTTAGATTGATGCCCCTGCTTTGAGAATTTGCAATTCATGTCTTCTCTACATCGATCCGGCGCTGTTGTGCACAGTGACATCAAACGTAGCGTACTTGCCAGATACCAAAAGTGAGCACCCTATGAAACCTCTCCCAGACTTATAGTCACGCTACTCTCTGTCTGGTCATTTCCGTAGTACCTGATTACACTTGATATTGCGTTCCCCAGTAAAAGTGCCTGGCTTCTCATCGCATCCATAGAACGCCCTGCAAGAATGCCAAGAGTGACGTCCACCAGTCCAGGCCTGCCTGACTCGTGCGGCCCTCTCACATGTCTCGTCAAGCTCGCTCTAGAAGCCAATCAACAATGAAGTAGGATGTACTCTAGAACACACACACACAAACACACACACACACATAGCGTAGCCGGGATGTCGCACCCCACCTCAGCCGCGCGACCCAAGCGCGCCGGCGAGGACTTCGCCCGACAGTACGACAACACAAGCAAGAAGCCTCGCTTCGACCACCGCAACCCCAGTACCCTGGCTGCAGATGCGCCAGAAGACGACCCGGTCCTCGACGCAGACGTCATCGGCAAAGCAGGGGCGCAGACGAAGCGTAACGCGGTCAACATCGACGGCTACGAGAGCGACTCGGACAACGACAACTTCAACGACAGGGCTGCCGAGAGGGAGAAGAGCAAGAAGGTGTCGGGTGGCGGCAGCAGCAATGGCAAGGCACAGGACAAGGGAGACGATGACGACGACGACGACGATGACGACGACATGTTTGCCGACGTCGAGGAGGACGTGCAGGGGACGCGGGACGGGGACGAGGACGAGGATCTGGCGCGGGAGGGGAAGAAGTCGAGGAAGGAGGTGCGGTTCATGCGGCCCGAGGAGATTGAGGGGCAGGTCATGAGCAGCAGGAGCGGCGGGCACGTGTCTGGAGAGCTGCTGGTGGACAAAGCCAAGGGGAAGGTGGTTGCTGCCGCTGGGGACGAGGAGAGCGATACCTCGAGTGGAGACGAAGAGGAGCAGGACCGCTTGCCTGACGAGATGGAGGAGGACCTCGCCGCCGAGATCGGCGCGGGAGGGAAGAAGAAGCACGCGCCGAGACTGGATGCGTTCAACCTGAGACAGGAGGAAGAGGAAGGGCAGTACGACGAGGCTGGAAACTATGTCCGCAAAGCCACCGATCCCGACGCGATCAACGATTCTTGGCTCGAAGGGCTGAGTAAGAAGGACATGAGGCGGGCAAAGGAGGCACAAGAGAAGCGCGAGGAGGAAAAGCGACGGCGGAGGATGGAGGCTGATGCGACGCTCTCGAGCGATCTGCTCGACACGCTCGTCAGGCACCTGGAGACCGGCGAGACACCGCTGGAAGCTTTGCAGCGGTTGAAGAAGGACGAAAAGAAGGAGAAGAAAGTCCCCAAGTGGAAGCTGAAGCGCCAAGAGAAGAACAAGATGGATGTAGATGCTGGAGGTGCGGAGGAGGCAGCCAATGGGCACGGCAGCGGTGCCGCGCACCCTGCTGAGCGGATACGGAGGGAGGCCGTGGAGGCCATCACAGGCGCGGCGGACGCTTTGTACTCGCGGCAACAGCTCGACATCTACGAGACCGAGCGGGAACGTCTGCTGCGACAATACAAGCGGGAGACGGGTGAGGATTGGCAGCCTCCGGCAGCCGAGCAATTGGCCGAGACCGAGAGCAGTGCAAACGGCGCAGATGCAACGTTTGAGTACCGATGGAGTGACAAGCGGGACGGTGGCCAACACCATGGGCCGTATGACGGCGGCACGATGAAGGCTTGGAACGAGGCCGGGTACTTTGGAGAGGGGGTCGAGTTTCACAAAGTCGGTACTGACGAATGGACCAGGCTCCTTGACGTTAGGTAGCACGCACACATAAAACACGCAGTCATCGCATAGTACTAGAGTAGCAGATACAGCATCACGAGACCTTTACCCCAGTTGAGAGGGTGAACCGAAAAGTGGGGAGGATGGTAACATCCAAGTAAATGCAGGTTCAGGCAGGTTGCTACCTGTGAGCTGTGAACAATCGCCGGCCCAGACATGGCCTCAGCTTAACAAAGCTTCGTCACGTCAAGCGTGACCCGGGAGCTCGTAAAAAGTCGTATTGGAAACCCTGGTGATTCCTGTGTCATCGCCCATAACGCCGTTTCAATATTCTTGTATGTGTGATGCATTGCAGAAGAACCATTTCGGCTGGCTACGTCATGACTCACCACGCCATCCCGTAGCCCTCGCCATTGCTGTTCGATCATCAGGCGACTGCCGCTTCATTAGGGATGCCGTGGCCTGGCATTGCGGTCTGATACCGTGGGAGGAATCAACGGTCCTCAGCCCACTCGTTCTCACGCCTGATTTGGTCCTCCTCCTCAGGTGTGAAGTCGTTCTGAATGTTGAAGGTCTTGCGGATCTCCTCTGGTGACTTGCCCTTGATCATGTTGGCGACGGTCTTGCAGCCAACATCCAGTAACGCCTTGATGTCCATGTAGTTGGCGGCAAGGATGATCTCAAACAGCATCTCCTGGTCGACTTGCATGAACTTCTGGTCCCACTCCTCGATGTCGGTGGTCTTCTTGCGCGAGTCAGAATCGTCGTCTGGGGTTGGCGCTGGGTCGTTCTTGTGGTGGGCGCACCACTCGAGAACCTTGCGAAGGACGGCCTCGGAGACCTGTGGGTAGTATTACGTTAGCTGACAGCGCTTGGATGAAGCAAGCCGGCAAGTCGGATCCAGGCGGCGTAGCAGAGGTAGTGAGGGGACAGCTTACGTTCATGATTGGGATGGGCTCTTCGCCCGGCGCACCCAAGTCCTCGATCATGTTCTTGATGAGCATGGAGCGCTCAGCAATCTTGCGCTCTGTAATGAGTCAGTAAAGCCAACGGCGGCGGGAGATGCGCAAGGCACACTCACCAGTGACAATCTCAACATTGTCGCTCGAAACGAGCTTGACGGTCTGGGTATCCTCAGCAGACATGATGAACGGTATGCTCTTGGTCGGAACTTGGTGCGTTTGTCGTAGGTTTGTATGACTGGTGGGTTGTTGTTGGTGGTATGTTGCGTAGGCAAGAGTAGTTGCGTGATGTCAAGCGGAGGGTAGAGAAAGTTGTAGTAGATGGCTTTAGCTGGGGAAGAGGAACGCTATATAACCGGAGGATGCTGTGCCGCCTAGCTGGTGAACCAAAGTGAATGCAACAAATGGAAGCAGATTGAGGCTTCACTCGGCGATAGGTCAACTTAAGAAACCCGCACGTGAACAGGCCAAACTGCAAATGAGTGCAGGCGCGATCAATCGTGTATTCCCACCTGCCCCAAAACCGCCGTGAAGGCAGCCAGGCAGCCAGGCAGCCATGAGAGGAAGCGGGCCCACCCACGAGTGACGTAGCCAATCAGCGCCCGCGGGGCAGTGCCACCTACTTATCACGCCGGGCAACTTCCAGGCAGCCGCATGGGTAGCACTGCTGTGCCTGGGCTCGATTCGATATGTTGCGCCTAGGGACAGCAAGGTACGCAGGCAAGGCTGGGTATGGTATATATTTGCATGCATCCGTGTACTCTACAATGATACTGCTCGCAGTATAGATATGTCATCAGCATGGTGATATCTTCACGTTTTCTTCTGCTTTTAGCGATAATAAATAATGATTTGCCTTTACAGAAAACCTTCCTCAAGCATAGGGTAGGAGGCCAGTCACTGAACGGACGCATGATCCGAACCAAGCATACATATGGCAGATGCATCTGTATAGAACATGTTCTTCGTTTAACTTTTCACAGCGGTTTCATTCATTCTATCACAGAAGTCCCGGTACGCCACATCAATGTCCATATGATATACGATCCATGGGCTCTCCAACCACTTTATGTCCTCGTCTTGCTGCGAGTTTGCCCTTTTTCGACCCGTTCTATGTAATTGTGGCGGTTAGGCCGGGCCCGCCGAGCACCAGGTGTGACGTAGGACGTTCACTACTACAGATCGTACTGCTCTCCTTCATCAATCAAGCATGTAGCTTAGAGAGCGCCAGAGGCAAACATCTTCTTCTGCAGGGCCTTCTTGTATTCGCCGATGCTGCCGCCCCACCTCGTCACAGTCTTGTTCTCACAAACCATAATGTCCTTCGCGATCTTGTCAAGCAACCTGTTCTTTAAGTCAGTGAAACAATTCGAATAGACCGAATGGATCTGCTCGTGGCATTGTAATAGACTCACCTGAAGTCGTGGGAGACAACAACGACACCTCCAGCAAAAGCGTTAATAGCGTCTGCTAGAGAATCGATGGTGGGAATGTCCAAACCGTTGGTAGGCTCGTCAAGGAGAAGCATGTTGGGGCTGTCAATGGCAAGCAGAGCGAACACGATTCTGCTCTTCTGACCCTCAGACAGGGTGCCCATCAAGGCAGTCTGAGATTCACCAGAGAGACCGTAGCGGCCGAGCTGCTGGCGCCAATATTGGAAGTCCTGGCTCTTCTCTGAGTACTTGTCACGGACGAACTCGAGGGCGGACTTGGTCAGATCAAGTTGCTCGGCAGAGTGCTGAGAGTACATGCCGAGTTTCAAGTGGGTGTGTCTGCTCACAGAACCAGATGTTGGCGAAAGTTGGCCGGTGAAGATACGGAGAAGGGTGGACTTGCCGACACCGTTTGGACCGACCAGTGCAGTTCTGCTATCCATGTCTACACCGAAGTCGAGGTTCTCGTACAGGTTGTCGGCCTTATCGCCGGAATACGAGAATGTCACATTGTCGAGCGACAACACTGGCGGTGGCAGCTTCTCAACGTCTGCGAAACGGAAGGTGAAGACTCTGTCCTGGTGAACAGGCTGGATAAAGCCCTCTGCCTCCATCTTATCCAAGATCTTTTGCCTACTCTTTGCCTGTCTAACCAAATTGGCGTAAGTACCAGCACTAGCAATGAACTTCTTGATGTGCTTGATCTCTTCTTGCTGCTTTTCATAAGCCTTCTGCTGGTTGACCTCATTCTCCATCCTGGTCTTGATGTAGGAATCGTAGTTACCACCGTAGTATTGCAACGTCTTCTCACGCATGTCAATCATGTTGGTGCACACACCGTTCAAGAAGTCCAACGAGTGGGAAACTAGGATCAGTGTGTTGGTCCACCTCTTCAGGTACTCTTCCAGCCACACACAAGCTTCCAGATCTAAATGAGCAGTTGGGTCATCAAGCAACAATAGCGATGGCTTGACGAACAGCGCCTTTGCAAGCGCGACACGCATACGCCAACCGCCTGACATGTCCTTTGTCTTCTTGTCGATCGTCTTCTTGTTAAAGCCCAGACCTGTCAGGATCAACGAGGCTCTTGTGTGGAAGGTTGACGGGTCCATGCTGTCAATACGCTCGTAGATGTCCTCTAGCTTAGGGCTGTCTGGTCCTTCGGACTCCAAGATGTCTTCCGAAAGTTTCTCAAGACGGGCCATCTCTGCCTCTGCCTGGTTAACGACCCATTCAAGCGCACCAGTGTTGGTTGGTGGTGCACCCTGGTTTAAGAGGTAGATATCAACTTGCTCAGGGAAAGGGAACTCGCGCTTGTCGATCGACCTGAGCAGCGTGGACTTGCCGCAGCCGTTCTCACCCAGTAAGCCATACCGCCTGCCAAAGTTGACTTCAATGGTGGTGTCGTTGAAGAGGACCTTGCCGTGGAACACAAGGGATGCGGATGTGATCTTGACGTCCCTGCTAGACTCTAGAGAGGCCAAGACACCGGTTGTGACTCGATCGGAGATGCCGTCGTCGTCTTCTTGCATCTGCAGCTTCGCAACCTTGTTGTTTATGAGGGCCTCATCTGCGTCGACAAGCGGAGGGGTCTCGTCGCCGTTAACCGACGAAGCCTCAGAACCGGCCTTCGAGGCATTTTTGGAGGCGACCTTGGAGGCTGCCGTCTTCTTGGGTTCCTTGCCGTCAGCGACGCGCTTGGCCTGACGTGCTGCCTTCGATGCGGAAACCATGTTTATAGAATGTGGGAGTGTGAGGGTTAGATTGGAACAGAAAGCGTGCAGGAAAAATGTTCAAGAAGACTTGAGGTCAGGCAGCCCCTCTATCGATAGGGAATGAGTGGGGGAGGAGAGATGCCTATGATTGAACAATTCTGCAGTGTGGCGGAAAAAGCCCGAATAGGTCAGAAAAGGTACGTGAGTCGAAGTTAGAAATAATATGAATTTAGCCTATCTAACCAAAAGAATACAATATACTGGAGAGGCAGAAGCTACTCTCATCCTTGCGCCTCTTGCTGGGCTTGTTGAGTTAGGGAGCAATCTGCGTGCTAAACAATTTGACCTCAGTGCGTCATAGGGTTCAACATCTGCACAGCTTGCCAAGAGAACAAAAGCCATGGTCGGTTTAGGATTAGTCGCTGCAGGCAGGTTGGCGAAACATGCATGCGCCTATGTATGAAACCCGAGTACTCTTATATATGTATAGCATGAGAGACACTCCCCTCTCATTACAGATTGCACGGCGAACAGCAATGCCTGAATTGAAGTTACCTGGCCATATCCCGATTCGATGAAGGCAACTTGCCGCTCTCGTAGCAGGGAAGTCATGCCGTCGCCCACGACCGCGTTGTCTCCCAAGTTGCCTTGCAGCGCTAGAATTAACTCAGGCACCTCAAGGCAATCGCATTACGTCTGCTGAAGCACGACCTTGGCTTTCGATTTGATCACGACTTCTTTTACCTTTCAGGATTGTCAGTCACAAGCAGTCTGGACACGGACAAGGAGTTGCGCTCACTAGATCGTCCTTCGTCAGATCTTGCTTCATGAGCATTGGGAAGACCATCATTTCGACTGGCGCATGAAGTCCGTCACCACTTGCCATACTGCCTAGGAGGTCTTCCATTTCTTGCGCTCTGAAGCTACAGTAAGCCTTTCCGGTACAGTGTAGTGGTGGTCAAGCGAACCTGTAGAATGCACGCTGTTCGTTTAGAGTATCAAACAAGCCAAGAGCTGATTTCACAACATCAGAGAGATTGCGCCCCATGCCTTCAGTCCAGTCAAGGTGGATGCATCCATTCAGCAGGCGGTATACTTGCTCCCCGACTTCACGTTCAAACTCGTTCCTTGCCACATCTACCTCTGCTGGGAATTGCCGAGAAAGGATCTTCCTAGTCTCGGCAACCCAAGATCTGGCTTCTCTGGGAGAATTTTCTAAAACCAGATTAAAGCGGTCAATGACGTACTCCAAAAGGCCTTCTGAACATCCTTTCCTTTACCTTCTAGAACTCTTCCAAGGCTCCGAGCATCTGCTAACGCTTGTGACTTGGGGATGCCGAAGGCATCGGAGGGGTGAGCGTAGACGATTAAGCGGTTCATTATCATAGCAATAATGAGGTGCGGACGCGGACGTAGAATGGATTCGTCTGCAACCAGCGCGAAACTGCGAACCTCGGATCTGGCTTCCTCTGGCATACGTTTGATATCTACGGAGTCGATTTATCAGTACGTGCAGGCTGCATTCGGACTCATGAGCGTACGATGGCCACCCTACCCATTGTAGTTGACCGGAGGTGAGTGATCACGAAGTCTTGGATGTCCCAAAAAAGTCGTCGAGAATTCTCTTGGATCTGGTTATCTGGGACTTCCTCGTCCTTCGCAGAGAATGTATGAACAAGCCGCTTGAGCTGTTCAATTTGCTCCCGGAGCTCTACGGTCGTTGATTGCGTTTTTGTTGCACTACATTCGGCAAGGCGAAGATTTGAGTGTAGTATTGTCAGCTCCTTAACGGCCGATCCGAGGTTGATTCTGGTCGCCTCAAGCTGTTGAGCAAGGTGTTCTGCTTCGTGTTGGTAGTGAGTAGCCATGGACTGGATGCGAAGCACTTCCTGTCTTAATTCCTCGTATTCTTGCTCAGGTTAAGCGATCTGTTGCTCGCCCATGCTTTTGCGTCTTCTAAGAGTTATAATTGCTAACCTCATGGTTTATTGAAACAATCTTTGATCACTCGCTTCAACACGTTCTTGTTTACGCGCTGGTATAACATTTGAGAGTTGGGGGGGTAGCCATAAGCTGAGATGAAACAATTCACCTTCTGTGCCGTCTAGGCTATTTTTGTCCTACTAATACAACATGAAACAAAAGCTGCGGAAGATGTGCCTATTTATGCAAGAGTCACTCGTTTTGGGTCTTTGCAATATAAATAATTTGACCGGCTTGCCAGCTATGTCTTCTGTACTTTTAAGACGCCACCACATCCTGCGCACAACACTTCCGATATGGATGCCCTCGAGTTTGGAACCCGCCTGGTAATCGGCCTTGATTTTGGCACAACTTTCTCTGGGTAAGGAACACTTTTGTCGATGTCTAACTGCTTTCGGGTGTGGCTTTATAAGTGTTGCCGTACATCACTAACGATACATTTAGAATAGCGTTTGCACTGGATACAGTTGAGGATCCGCTCAAGGCCATCGAAGTGATTACAAGCTGGCCGGGTGCCAATTCTATAACTTCCGATAAGGTCCCTTCCGAACTTTCATACGTCGCCCACAACAACTCCACCAGATTCAATGGAAAAACCCCCTCTGACGGGAACATCGGCAGATGCTCAGTCAAGAGCCATTCGCTGGGGTTTCGAAGTTCATCCCGAAGAAGCTCGTCTACGCTGCATGAAGCTGCTTCTCGAGGCCTGCCAAAAGTTGCCCAGCTATGTCTCTAGCGAGGACACGTACAATTTACTTCTCCGCTCTGACAAACGCGCCAGGGACGTGGTAAAAGAGTATCTTGCTGCTCTATACCACCACACCATCGAGACGCTGAAGTGCCGCTACGGTAGCGTCTTCGTTAACACAACCGGCTTGGACTTTGTGCTCACAGTGCCTGCGGTTTGGTCAGACGGTGCTAAAGCGGCAACTCTGAAGGCTGCGCTGAAGGCTGGTATTCCCAATGTCCGCTTGGTTTCAAAACCAGAGGCTGCCGCGGCCTATGCTTTGCAATCGATTCAACCCAATCATCTTCGGGAAGGGAACAACTTCATCGTTTATGATGCTGGAGGCGGCACTGTGGACTTGATCTCGTTTGAAATCAAGCAGTTGAAGCCTCTTAAACTGCAGGAGTTAGCGCACGGCAGTGGAGGTATGTGTGGATCAGTACTCCTCAACCTTCGCTTTGAACAGTGCATCCGTGCCCGGATGGGACATGAAGCATTTGACACTATGAAGAAAGATCCGCGAGGCAATCGTAACTGGCAGATTGCGCTAGCTTATTTTGAGGAAAAGGTGAAGAGGCGATACGACAACG
This sequence comes from Polychaeton citri CBS 116435, assembly GCA_010093785.1. Taxonomy (NCBI): domain Eukaryota; kingdom Fungi; phylum Ascomycota; class Dothideomycetes; order Capnodiales; family Capnodiaceae; genus Polychaeton; species Polychaeton citri. The sequence continues at coordinate 143,438 of MU003826.1, forward strand.
ATGGACGTCCCAGCTTCAACATTCCCCTCCCAGGCGTCCGAGATAATCCGAATGCAGGGATAGATTTCGGATTTCTCACCCTTACAAATTCTGAGGTACAAGGCATATTTGAGCCTATCGTGACCGAAGTGATAGAGCTGGTAGAGGAACAGATGTCTCGCCTACTTGCTCACAGCAAGCCAGTCAATGGAGTCCTTCTTGTAGGCGGATTTGGGCAGTCGTCTTACGTTGCGAAGCGCCTGAAGCAATACTTCACAGGAGACCCACCGCCTTATTCCAAGACCGACAACCATCCTCCGGGCAATAACGGTGCTACTGCCTTCGAAGTCATGCAGCCTCCAAATGCATGGACTGCTGTTGTCCGAGGCGCTGTACTCCTCGGCATAGAAGTCAAAGATCTTGTCCTTTACCGTAAATCAAGGCGCCACTATGGCATCAAATGCAATCAGGTTTTCGACCCACATCAACATCCAGCAAGCTGCCAATATCTGGACGTTCTTGAGGGCATCTACCATGCAAATAATTGCTTACCATGGTTCATCCGGAAAAATGAACAAGTCTCTTCAGAGAGGCCTATCCTTTTTCCATTCTACTGGACACGATTACCCCAGCAATTTGGACCAAAGCCCCAACATATCATGCTTTGCATCTGCGAAAGCGACGTAGCACCTGCAGGCCTACATAGTGATGCAGACAACAGCACGGTTCGCACGCTCTGTAGGTCAGAGGTTGACCTAAGTATCGTGCCTCAGCACCTCTGGGCCGGGAAGATTGGCCTTGTCAGATACGATCGCCTTGACTGTAAGGTCGGTATGCGGGTCGAGAGCGGCGGTCTACGTCTCGATCTAAGAGCGGGAGACGCAATTTATGGTGAGATGGTTGCTGAATTCGAGTGAAGCCCTTCTTCAGGTATCGTCATGGATTGTTTTGACATGTCGGCTATTGTACCTTAGTAGAAGACTTCCAAAGAGTATGAGGTCGGTAGAGAAATGGCATTATTATTGAAGGTGTTAGGTCACCCAATCACGAAGAAGGTAGAGCCTGTTGTCAGCCAGCATCGCATCCTGACTTCCTCACAATTATGCAGTGATGTTGAATGCAATAGGCAGGCGGTTGGAGTACGTCAGTACTATGGAGGCCGCTGAAAGTAAGAGTGCAATTTTAATGATTTCATCGTAACCTAGATCGCTCCATGGATACTTGGTTTACAGCTCGTTGACTAGGGAACTGGCAACGTGGTAAACATCCAATGCTTCTATGTGAGGAATATAGAATCAACCCCATGCACTGATGTTGAGCGGGATGAGCCGCAAACCCCCGAGCTCCTCCACTCCAGGAATATCCAATTGTACTGCACGACTATCGACGACCTTTCAGGTATATCGCACACACCACAAAACCATAATGAGCGTCCCCAAAAATCGGATACTAGACCTTGTGAAGGCGCAATGCCGCGTCTTCAACACGGTCTTCAACCCTGACCGACTGCGACTGGGCAACAAGATCCTGCGCCAGCGGTTAAAGGGTCCCTCACTGAGCGCATACTATCCTCGCCGTGTCGCGACGTTCAAGCAACTGCAGCAAGCCTATCCAAACTACGAGACCTACGACGACTTCGAAGAGGACCGGTTGGAATCCATCCAGATCGCCAAGAGTAGGGGCAAGGGCGCGCCGAAGAAGAAGAGGACGGCTGCTGGTAAGTCGCTTTCGGAGGGTGTTGTCGCGTTGACGTGGGGATGGCTGCTGATGGTGTTGTGCTGCAGAGAGCAAGAAGAACAAGGGCAAGAAGAGATGAAGCTCGCGCATCTAAGGCTTGGCCTGGGGAGCATCGGCGCTTTGGGCGTTACTATGATCGTACAACTACAGTCCTATATTGAAGAGTGAGCATTTGGTGGTGCAGGATCGAATAAGAGCGATGGGCATTCAACAGCGTACTTTGGTGGGCAGAAGACAGCGCGGAAGACCCGGAGCGGAATACTTTCGCCGGCAACAGAAGTGTCGAATGCCGAAACTTTTCTGCCAGAACGGTACATGAAGCATGTGGGTGAGAAGGACATTTTCCACCCCAATGTATACAGCTGTAACACAACAGATGAGTGCGAGCACCACAGCAAGTTGCCTCGTGTAGAGAATCAAATGTGTATATGTTTGTTCCGGATATATTCGGAATACAACATGGAGACATCCTCTATTGTGTGTAGACTATACCGGCAGAGTTCGAAGTTCAAGGTTTGGTTCACGTGAAGAACTATGCAGAGAAGATGTTTAAATGATTAATTTATTTTTAAGGAATGGCAAGAAAGTCATCAATGGGCTCGTCCATTCAAAGGCTTCTGTAGCCCGTCTTCATCGTCATCACTCATCAGTCCTTCGAGTTCAAACTCCTGTGCATCATGAGCCTGCCTGTCTGCGTCATTTGGAACTCGTGCATGTCCATTGGCAGTGGGTCGCGCAGGAGTCGATCCAGGTTTAGGAACTGCAGGTGGGTTTCTATAGTATGAGTAGAGGTGAACGAGCATTAAGGTAACTGAATTACACCGTCAGCAGCGCGAAGGCAAGATCAGGCCTCGAGGAACCACTTACAAAGGAACAGCAGGAAAGCAATGCTGTACAGGATGAGGATATAGCTGACGTGGGTTACATGTGCTTCGGAAAGCATGTCCATTTGCTCTTCTGTAGCGCCCATGAACAGGAAGCCGCCTGCGATCAGCAGGAATGGAGGTAGGTATTGGAAACTGTTGATCTCGGCCAATCCCTCTTTGTGCGGATCCTCGACATCCAGCAAGGTACCCTTATCACGGAGAATGAAGCTGATTTCGATGATTCGGGTAAGGCCTGCACTCATAAGGGTGTATCCAAACACAGCATGCACCATTGTGCTCAGAGGCAATTCCTGAGGGTGGCCAGACATACCCCAGCCAGTGAGGAAGATGACAATGCCAGGTATGAGGTTTCGCTTTGGTCGACCAAATCGGTCCCGAGACAGCCAGATTCCAACGAGGCCAGCAGCCCACCAGATTATGCCCATACTCGTATGCTGAAGGTCATTCTTCACCCAGGCTGAGCCCCATCGGTGTTCCGTGAAGGTGTTGATGCAACCCCATACGCTGATGACAAGGCTGTCCCAGAATTCCTGTGACCTCCCACTTCGAGCGAGGAGCGCTTGGCCGTTCAGCAGGAGAATTGTGAGGATCATGCCGTACGCAATGAAGGCCGAGCCCATGATGAAGTGAGCGAGGCACTGGCCCAGGTGATCCCCAAGACAGAACCCCTGAGACGCTATCCCACCAAGAAGCATCTGTACCCACGCCGCCACTGGGATCACTCCTCCTAGCACAGCGTGTCCCTTGACGAGTCCCTTCCGAATCTTGCCCAGGAAGCCTCGCTCGATGTGCAACTTCAGATACACTCCCAGGACTACCTGCACGATGAGCAGCAGCATGAGCAGGTTGGCGAACTTCGCATGGGCGTTCGATGCGAATTGGCGACCCTTGTGCAGATGGCCGAGAAAGTATCCCACCACGGCTACGACAGTCCCCAGAATCTGAGTTGGAACGTGCCATCTAGAACGCACGAGGCCCAGTACCATGCCAGTGGGGAAGACGATACCCCAAGCGAAAGCTTGCAATAAGATATGCGCCCATAATATGCTGTCCATGGGCTCTTCGCTGATTGCAGCACCTTCAGGGATGTGTCCATGGTCGCCGTGAGCGGCAACATAGCCGGAAAGGCATGAGAGAAGGGTAAGCGTGGACAGCATAGCTGCAGGTCTTGTTCGAAAAGTCGCCATTTCCAAGGCGAAAAGGTGTTGAGCTATCCTTCTGAAAGATTAATGCTCGCTGTCAAGAGGACAACTGCAGGAGGTAAAGTAGGGTTCAAAGGATGGATCGGATCGCATCCGCTTACCCATCCCCCGACGGAGATAGATGGGATTTATTCGACATCAATTGACGCGAGAAACGCGCTTGCCTCTTTAGCTCTTGCCGGATTAGCAGCCACTCATTACAGTTTCGTGCATCTGTCCGCCCTCAAGGTATGATATCGACCAAGACTAGGTCGAGTACGTAATTGTCTGTGTACTGGATATTGCTACGACAACCACCTGTCGTGGTGTGACTTACGCATGATGTCGTTCAACACGTCCCAGAGTCTGCCGTCAGAAGGGTCGAGCTCAGTGTCTTCTTCGTCGCAGCACACCATCTCAACTGAAGGCTCAGATCCTGTACCATCTTCACAAGGCCAAAAGCCAGAGGACAGCACGCCACTTCCGGTCAGCTCGCGGGTCGCTGCTCTACAAATGAAGAGAGCTGCTCTCGAAGAGACAGTTGCGACGCTGCAACACAAGCGTCAAGAGATGATCAACGCAACCAGACTGCCCTCCGGACTAACAATGCCAACTGAGTGGTCGTATGGACACAAGTCCGAACAAGCCATGAAGACTGCGAATGGTATCGTAAAGGAACACATTACCATGCTGCACAGATACAATGAGATCAAAGACATTGCACAAGGCGTAATGGGCATGATTGCCGAACGTAAGGGCGCGAGGATGGCAGATGTCATGGAGGACTTTGGCATGACATCCAAGGACTGAGGACTTGAAGTTCTGTTGTGACCAATCAAGTGTACTCCATCTAACACTACAGTCCACGGTCTGGACTCCAACAGGTGTGCGGACAATGAACAAACGACTTTGTAAGTGCAGGTTGTAGGACAGTATTCATGTTTTGGTCCTGATGTAGTGACTAACGTCAGTGATCACTCCCCCTAGCAGGCTTATACGCGATGCTAGTCAACGAATGTCCGTCCAGTCGATACTTAAACAAGCAGGCGTCTAACCATATGGTAGTGGTGGAAATAACAGATATCATAGGCATGGACTGCGCCAGAAAGTGCAACACGGTGGACATCATCAACGCTTCGCAAAAGTCCATTAGAGCACACAATATAGCATCAGTCACGTCATAGTCATGCTCTAATTGAAGATGGGTCGATGGAAGAAGTGGCATCGACTGACGAAGGCCTGGCATAGCGTTTGGGGTATATGTCATCGTCGCGTGTAGTGCTGCGATGTCGATTTTGCTTTGTGTCTTGCGAAGTGCTCATTTCCGCATTGGGAGACAGGATAGACCCTCCAGCACACCTTCCATTGCAATTGATCTGGATTGCTAGCCAAGCAGAGACGAGTAGACCTTTCCGTGAAGATCCACGAAACATGTCATCAGACGATCATAGAACGTAGCAAGATCTTCACAGCGGGATGAAGAAATGGAAGACCTGTCATGTCATGGAAAATGCTGATCTTTCATTGAAAGGTACCGAAGACGCCGCTTTTCTTGGATACACATCATCGGCATATCTAGAGCGCCGTGCGATGCATGAAAGCAAACCCTAAAGCCCTTGCATGGGTGGATTTATATCGAGCTGGGGTACAGCATGATCCTGACTTGCGCGCCGAAAGACTTAGGTGGCAGGTTGTGTTTGAACTGAGCCCTCACGACACCAGAGTTACCTGTGGCATTTGTTAGCGACACTACCGTCTTGGGACGTTTGCACATGTCATGAGCCGGCGAGACATACCATGCACTCTCGTGACCTTGCCCCAGATAGCCCTGATCTTTGACCCTCTAATCTCCGTCTTTGCGCGGTAAACGAAAGCAATGCGCTTGCCAAGGTAGAACCTGGGATAGAGCGTTAGAGGGTGTGGAGGTTGGATGGCCGAAGGTGCCGCGGTGGTACATACGATGCAGACTTTGAGGTCTCTACGTTCTCGATCTTGATGAGCGATGTGTTTGGGTTGGTGTTGCGCTTGCCACGCTGGTAAGACAAGTGCTTGCCCCTAGGAGAGACAGTCAGTACGCTGTCGTAGTCGTGGTCGTGGTCATTGTGACCGATGCTGTGGTGTGCCAATGCTCGTGCAGATACCCAGAACTCTTTTCAAAGTCCGTCCTCCTCTTTTCGCAAGGGTGGCATGGTGGTGATATCCGGGGACGTACTTGACATAGAGGCGGTGACCCTGCTCCGAAGGCATGTTGACGGTGTTTCGGAGGTGTTGGTGATGTGCTGTGGCCGTGAGTGAGTTGTCAACGTCGCCGCTATGATTTGGATCTTTACAGGGCGCTAGAGTGCAAATTCGAGGGTGGGAGCGCCAAGGGAAAAAAGGTCGGCTAACTTACCTTGAGCGTGACCACAGACCACAATGCAGAGTGCGAAAGCCCCGAACCTCAGGCGCGGCCAACCACGACTTCCGACCTAGTTGGTGTCCTGGATCCTCTCTGGACCGCTGTCGGGGCCAAATTTCTTGGTGTAGAATCGATCAAGCCCAACAAAGGCGAGCAGGCGCTTGAAGCCCAGGATGGGGGAGACGGTGTCGAGAGGTCCGTCAGGCTGGACTACGTTTTCCCAAGACATTGACGATGGCTGCGGGTGCGGATGCGGGTGCTTGTGCTTGTGCTTGCGCTTGATGCGAGCGGGTTGATAGTGATGCGTGGTGGCTATTACTGCTATTATTACTCAGAGATAGGCTGCGACTGTTCTCCACTGGGGTTGGAGCGGACATGATTTTATGTCTCTGATGCCAACGGAAGACCGCGGGTCCACTTATCGGTGACGCTACCAGCGTCGGTGACGCAAGGACAGAGCAGACGTCCGGCGGGATGGGTGAGGACGAGAGGGTTACGCTCGCGGTAATCTGGCGGTCGTTGCGGTGGTGATACGCGCATGCTGATGTGCTGCGTCCGACAGACAGTCTGGAGAGCGGCAGATTCTGGCATCATTCTACTGGTCGCGTTATGTTGCGACGCATCTGCCGGTCCCCCCATTGATCTGCTGCACATGCAGTGCTGTGTGTGTGTGTGTGTGTGTGTGTGTGTGTGTGTGTGTGTGTGTGTGTGTATGTGTGTGTTTGTATGTGTGTGTGACACGTCCCGCAATACTGGGCTGGACGTGGAGGCTGCCCTGTACTATAACACATGCTGGTTCTGTCTCCCTCCTCCTCTGCCACTATGGTATACACCCAGATACTATCTGTGGCTGATACTTGCCTACTGTAGCAGTACTATACAGGACTCGCAGGCTGTGGCTAAGGAGGGGTACCCGACGTCGGACCCGGTGCGACTTGGTTGAATGGAATGCAATCAAAAGGCATGCAACCAACGGGCCTCACCTATCTCGCCGTTGCCATGATTGCAACCCCTCTGCCTCCGCCTCCTCCTCCTGGGGCCATCGAGGAGGAGGAGTCCTGGCCGTATGGTGATAAGCAGTCGTTGCGTCAGACTCGTAGTTCCACACGTCTCCCAATGGTTGACCAGCTGGAGACGGATGCTTTTTTAAATATAGCACTCTGCCCTCGTCTCTGGGCTTCCTCCAGTATGCAGTATACAGTATACAGCATACACTACCGTCGCCACAGTGCTGCACTGGGTGTCCACGTGCGGCAGGCGGCGTTTGACGGCGATGTTGGCCATTCGCTCCGTCAGCATATCGGTCATCCAGCCCGCCCCTTGCACTGTCGTCCAGCCAGACACCAGACACCAGACACTAGATCCCAGATACCCAGCTACTGCGCCGTAGGGCGGGAGGCAAAAGCAACTGTTGCTAAGGTTCGCGACACAGCACGTCCCAGGCCGCTGTGTACGGGGTTCGCAGCTAATCGAAGATTGCTAAGGCGAGTACATAAAGCATTGGCAGAGGCCGGTTTCGCCGAGCAATAGGCCTTGTGCAGTGCTGTTTGATGGACTCACTCTCCCACTGCCCGCACACCACACACCACTCTAGCAGGCAGGTGACGCAGTGATCGCAGCCAGCTCAAGAGGCCCGCCCCACCTTGGGAAAAGAGGACTCGGCGGTCGAGCTCTTTCCGAACGCTCTAAATAATCCTCAACCACTCGAGGACACCACCTCTCCCGCGTCCAGCATTCTGAATCTCCATACACAAAACCCACGACCATCTCGTCCTCTCCCATATCCCTTCCAGATTACACCACTTCTTCCCTGTGAGACAGCATCTGGACAGACAAGATGACGGACACCGTGATCACGCCAGAGGTTGAAACAACCGCGGGGTGAGTCTACAGAAGCAATCTCTCC